>VMKM01002446.1:0-71127 GCA_008360985.2 Macquaria ambigua
GCCAGACTCGCCTTGATTAAACAAAGTCTTATCTGCGGGTCGCGTGCTCTCTGTTCAAACACACGCACACAGAGTACGTGTGTGCGTGAATAAACACTAACCAGTTGGCGGCTCCCTCTCCGAAGTCCCAGCGACGCTCAAACACACACACACACACACACAGACCCCGCAGGCCCTAACAAAGGGCAGCTTGATCCCTAAAGGTCAAACCGTAGATAAAGAAGAAGCTGGAATCAGGTAGTCAGATGTGGATAAATAAAGTCATAATTCTGTCATGACCAGCTCTTTCATTCTTTTGACAGGTTCCTTCCATCTGATCAGGATGCTGCTAGACGAGTACATCCTGTTGGCTCTGGAGACTCAGTTCAACAACGACAAGGAGCAGGACCTGCAGAACCTGCTGGACAAATACATGAAGAATGCAGGTATCAAGGATCAAAACCGACTCTGACACAGAGAGAAGTTCAGCTGCTGACGTACATGAACTCGACTCAAATCTACAGCAGGCCTACAGTCTGATTAGGAGTTTTTTTTTATTCTCAGAAACAAAGTATGTTTACAGACGTTACAAACGCTAGAGGATAATAGTAACAATTCTTTTTGTATAGCGCTTTTACAATTTTACAACATGTTATACTGTGATTTACAAAAAGACATAAAACCAAGAGAATGCATAGGTCAGAGTTTAAATGAAATATACATAAAATAGGACAATACAAAATACAATAAACTATAATTTTTAGGAATGGAACTATTATTTTTTGTTATACAATATATGGAGCAGATGTTCTATTGGGGAATAAGCAAATACCATGATGAGTGTAGTTAATTTGAAAAGCACAGACACAATTCAAAGTGAGTTACTTAAGGCATAAAAATACATTAAAACACAGTGGAAAGGGAAATAAATTCAATTATAGTAGAATAAAATGTTATAAAAATAGACAAAAATAATACACAATAAAAAAAAGGTTATACAATTTTTTGTGCATTTATGGTGCAGTAATAAATAGCCCCACATTTAGGAAAGGAAATAAAAGTGCAGTTAAGAAAAAGGCACAAGAAAACAAATTTAATTTATATTTTTATTGGGGCTGATTGTGATTGAATTCGCTGGAAATTATCATTTTTTATTATATTAATGAGTTCTACAATAATAATAAATCAGGTGAGTTTCACCATATGTTGTTTCAGATGCAAGTAAAGCAGCGTTCATGGCCTCTCCCAGTTCCTGCTTCCTAGCTAATCGCAACAAGGCCAGCGCTGCCATCGACCAATCAGTGAAGAATGAGTCTCTGGGGGAACACGCCTACATGTCTTTGTCCACCAATCAGCAGCAAAGTCTGGACACAAGCGCCGTCATCTACCAGGGGACGGAGACAGCTGGCTTCACAGTCGCAGGTAAAAAAATTAAATAAAATAATGCATCATTTTGTTGTTTGCTAACCGCCCAGACGCATCAAGAAGAAGAAGTCACACCACCTTTATTCATTTTAAACTATATTTTACGATATGTTAGATCCACTAATGTCTGTTTCTTTTGATCCTTGAGCTGATAATTGATGGTAAAACATGTCAAGATAACCGGCCTCTCACCGGTCACCATCTTGGATGTGGATATTTCACACATATTTTCAAATTTTAAACATCCCATTTTTTTTCACTTCTTATGAAGTCATTGGGGCATAAAGGACATTGTGAGATTGCATTTCTTCTTTTACACTTGAAATAAAACTTCTGCTTGGCATTTCTCATTGTTGCCACTATACACAGCTGTTTGAGTTTGAGTAACGAGACGTGTGCGCTTTCAGATCTGGCACCCCAGTCAACAGGACAACATTGTTTGTCAAATGACTGTTTGATGAATGATTCATATGGGAGTTTCCTGATCTGGAACCTCTGTGGTTAAGTTTCTGTTTGGTTTAAGCACAAAAATGATTTTGTGGTGGGTAGGGAACCTTTGTGGTCATGGTTCAAACCCAATGTTGACTGATGTTAGGAAACGGGATGCTTGTACATCCAACCATCCACCACAACCTCCTTTTTACAGGGTTTGTACAAAGTCTTGAAAGTTTGGAAAATGCTTCATTTTAACCGTTATGTTTTCAAGGTTAGGAATATGCTTGAATTCAAATATAATCCTTAAAAAATGCTTGATTTTCAACATAATCTGGTGTTTTATCATCGACACAATCACTCATGTAAACCAAAAATCTTATAACATTTATAGCAACAAGTTAGAAGTGATGATAAAGGCTTCGAGATTCGGGTTTAGGTACCTTGAACGTGCTTGAAAAGTGCTTGTATTTTACTCTTAAAAAAGGTGTTCAAACCCTGTCTATAGGAGGTTATAAGGCGCTACAACAACGTCATGCTACTTCCACCTTTGCTTCTCAGAGACAACATTACACACACCTCCTCCACCTGCTCCTTGTCAGGCGTCATTTTAGACATTTGAACAAATGACTAATCACCTAATTTCTGTGGTGAAGACAGTATTGTATATTTACTGCTAGTATTTAACATTTTGGCTACTTGGGGGCAGCAAAACAAGCTGTAAACACAACATGCATGACATATTATCACCTTATAAAGTTATGGTGAACGTGTTAGCAAACAGTTGCCTGTTAAGACATCCAGCAGGCATTCATTTGGAGTCATGTTTCTGGCTACTCGACGAATATTCACTATCTTTTAGCTCTGTTTTGGTCGACTCCTGAGGGAAATATCTGTCCCTTTAGCAGCTGAATGCCCCACTTTCTTCACCAGCTGGTCTTTAACTGTCTAGCTTTTTTCACTAAAAATAGCTGCTTGCTGCTGCAGAGAGTGAACCAAAACTACGAGCAGAAAGACGCTAAAATGCACCTTTCACATTACTAGAAGTTGGTACCAATTGTTGGTTAACAAAAATATTGATTAGTGCAGCTTTAAATAAAACATCCTGTGGTGTGAACATGTTTTACTTTGTACTTCCTGTCCCTGTGTAAGTGTATTTCCCCTCTTCACACACACACACAGGTGGTCAGATGGACTTCTCTCAGGTCAGCGGCCCCCTCATGACGCCCCCCATCTCTCCAGCAGCGTTAGTGCACCGAGGCTCCGTCATCAACCAGGGGCCCATGACGGGGAGACCCCTGACATCTATTTCTTCTTCCTCCACCTGCTCCTCCTCCACTTCCTCCTGCCTGTCTTCTCTCAGCGCCATGACTCAGCCCACCCCCTGCTCTTCGTACCCGGAGACCCTGTACCACTGCTTACCTCAGACCAGCTCTGGTTACTTCCCTCCAGCCGGCGGCTCCTCAGCCTCAAACTACCAGCCTGCACTCAGGTCAGCTTCATTTAGTTCTGTGCACCTACAACGTGTCTTACTGTATGCTACTTTACTGACGCTTCAGGGCTGTTAGTGACATTTTATTTCACAAATTTATGAATATATATAATACGAAGTGATGACAGAACAGGTAATTATTGTAGGATAATGGATTGCTCTTACTCTGATATGATTCTACTGCAATATTTTTATTAGATTCTCTATATATAAAAACATTAATGTTGATGATAATGGTTTCTCTTTTCTGCTTTTTTCTTGTTGTTGTCTTCCTTGGTGCATTTTATCAGATTGATATGAGATGGTAAATCATGGAGATTTGAACTTCTGACATAAATTCAGTAAAAATATGGTCATTAAATACGGTCTCTGCTGGACCCTGGTGGTATTAAAAGGGACTCAAGTCTCAATTTATGCAGAACCTTGTACAGATATTCTCCTGAATTTGGCCTAAGAAAGAAAAATCTTGTTCTGCCTCCAAGTTTTTCTCCTTTTTTTGGTAGTTTGCATATTATTCAAGACTCTGTGTGGCTACAAATATAATAATTCTGACAACATTGTTATTATTCTTGCAGTAGAGAAATATAGTGTGCTGTTGTGAGAATTGTTTTATAGTCTGTTCCATCCTGACAACGATGGCATTTCTGGAAAAAAAAATGCTGTTGTTTTTTTTCCTGAAAAGATTGAATATTAACATAAAAAATAAAAGCTCCTTTTCACTTCCACGAGCTACTGGGAGCTTTTATTTTTAAATTTTATTCAAAAATATTATTGTATAAAAACCTGCGTTTTATTCAGGCTAATATGGGATTGGTTACTGAGCCCTTAAGTCCCCGTCCATGTTTGAATTTGCAAACAGTTAAATGAAAGATGTTTTTTTGTCATTGTTAAGTGTGAAGATTTGTTTGATCTGTGCCTCAGGCCTCAGACTCAGAGCCAGTGTCTGGCTTCGGTTCAGTCTCAGGCTTCATCGCTGGCCTACCACCTCTCTCGGTACCCCTCCTTCAACGACCAGCACCTGACTAAAGACGTGTTCTACAGTCATCATCACCCGTCAGCCCATCACTCATCCAACAGCACCAACTGCTCCCTGACGCCTTACGGCTCTGCGGTCCGACCCACATCCAGCTACAGTTCAGGCTCGGATCCAGTTCAGACTGAACAGGGACTGGACGCTCAGACAGCGGCTCAGATTCTGGACTCGGCAGAGGGGTTCGGCTTCGTGGGGGCTGGACTGAACCCCACGGGGGGTGGGTGTCAGGGACAGACGTACTCTGCTGCAGGACACGGCGGTAAGGACAACTCAGACTGAGACATTAATGTGGAAATATACTTTGCAGGATCATCTGGGGGGTCCCACAGAACTTTATTTTAAATTAAGGTTGAATCTGTAAGACGTTAGGGGTTCTGCATGGTAATATAGATCATTTGCTTCATAAATAACATTGCAAACTGTGTTGTGTTGCAGTAATGCAGCTAGTCAGTCACCTGACACAAAGTGCCTGTTATTTTTTTTTAATTCAAATGAAATTTAGTGACATTTGACACACATTTAGTCGCCTTCTGCTGACACACAATTGACACATTAGACTTAAAAATGTACAACTTTTATTGTATTTTATTATTATGTTATTTTCAAAAAACATAAAACACATCACTTCCTGTGACTATTTTACCTGAGAATGATCTGAGGAGGTCTGATGCGGAGAATCTTTAATGATCTTTTATGATGAACGAATCACAATTATTGTTGTTGTGCTGCCTTAAGGAAGCAAAACACACATTTATTCATACAAAAATATTACGTTAAACTGTGTTTGTGCAATATGTCGCCAGCTTTTTGGCTCTTGACCCCTTAAAATGAAGGTGGAGGTGATTTCTTTCTTCTCTGATTGTTTCATCTGAAGGCTTTTTAGAGGCACGCAGAGGTGAAAGAATCTTGTATTTCAAAGAAAAAAAACCAACTAATTTTGTCCTTGAATCATCTGATGACCCCTCAGATTTTTCTTGTGACCCCTTTGAGGGGTCCCAATCCCCAGGTTGGGAACCGCTGTTCTATGTGCACAAATAAAAACACAAATAGCACCAAATTATTAACACCGTTCTTATAAAAAACAGGAACTCAATGCCAAACTTTACCTCCTGTGACAGGTTACTATGGCAACAGCAGTTACCTGGACAGCCAGCGCATGACATCACTGGTTGACCAGCACGTGTCCGTCATCAGCACCGTCGGCAGCCTGCGCCCGTTCCCTTCAACGTACTCTGAAGTCCACGATCCGCTCAACATCCTGGACGAACCAGGAAGGAAAACAACAGGAGTTTATTTCACGGAGTCTGAACCTGGAGCAGGTGAGCTGTAAAACACACAGGTGGGGGTGTGAGGTGGGCGGAGGAGGGCTGGTACATGCACAAAAATTTAAAGATTTTCTTCTTTTAAAAACATTTGGTTTTGTTAAAGGGACTCTTTAATAGTCTTAAGTTAGATCATCTGGTTGAAATCTGCAGCAGAGCCTGAAATATGATCTTTATTGATACAGACATAAAATCATATTTTGACAAAAGATAGAAGTTAATTGTTGTGGTAGTTTCACACACCTGACTGCACCTGACAAACTCAGTCTTTGATGCGTCTTGGGCTTTGTGGAGGCCTAGTGGTTAAGATGCAGACCATGGATTTGGGAACGTAATGTCCCCGGTTTGACTCCTGCTGGGGACCTTTGTTGCATGTTATTGATTCTCTCTCTCTCCTCTCATTTCTTGTTGTCACCTTTCTGCTGTCCACCTTTGAGTAAAGGGAAAATGCCCCAAAAAAGACTCTGGGGCTAAAGAACAACCCAACCAACATTTGCATATAATATTATTTAGATTAATTCTTACTGCCTCTGTCATGTTATTTATTATTTATTTAATTATATCTTAATAAGAACACTTTTATAAACCTGACAACACAAAACATTCAGATTCAAATTGCACAGCTTCATTCACCAGCTGTCTCTGAGCACCAGAGATCATTAAAGCAGCTATAAATCAATATTTCTTATCATAACAAAGTATCAAATGACGATGAGAAAGGGGTCGCTCATACTGATGAACCTACAGAGAATTATCAGCTGAATCTGCAGCTCCCCTTCAGCTTTACAGAGCTTTATAGAAAGTTTCAGTTCATTGTTGCCCGGCTGCAACTTTACTGTTTTGGTTCACTCTCACTGTGTCATTTTTGGTGGCTGTTTTTAGTGGAAAAAGCTCTGAAAACCCACTGTTCAGCATCAAACAGCAGACAGACACAGTTAGAGACTAGCTGGTGAACATAGTGGAGCATTTAGCAGCTAAAGAGCCAGATATTTCCCTCAGGAGATGGTGGAGACCAAAAGAGAGCTAAAAAGAGGGTGAATATTGGACTTACATTCATCAGGTGAACACAAACACGACTCTAAATGAATACTAATGTTGCTCCGTAACTGCTGGATGTGTAAATAAGCAACTGTTTGCTAACAAATTCACCACATCAGCTTAAAAGGTGATAATATGTTAATGGTGTGTTTACAGTAGGGATAGGCATTTTAAGTCATTTCCATATTCGAGTACTTGCATTAAATTATTAAAGAGTACTCACATACTCACAAAAACAAAAATCTAACGTAAGAATAGCGTCCGAAATGAACACTCAAGCGAAAATGCGGGGAAGAGGTTAGGGTTAACCTACCTTTCTGTGCTGCACAGACTGTAGAGATTAGCCTACATAAAGAAAAAACATATCCACAAACATTAAGATGTTGCAGTAATTTCAATAATTTGGCTGGTAAAAAAGCTGTGGCTGGTTTACTTTTTCACCTGCAGCCACCCTGGCCTGATTTGTCCCGTCCAAAAAATGTAAACTTTTAATATAGAACAGGGTCAATTTAAGTTTTTATATATATATATATATATATATGTTTTTTCTTACAAAGCTAAAAAAAATGTGATTACTCTATACTTGAACAAATACTGACGTCCAAAACGAGTACTCGAGTACCATCCCTAGTTTGCAGCTTGTTTCTGCTGCCCCCAAGTGGCCAAAAGAAATCAGTTATTGCAGGTTCGAATGTCTCAACACATAAATAAGAGCTAATACAGAGTAAAGGCAAACCAATCTGAAAAAGTAAGACATCCATAAATAAATTCCATCATGCATTTTTGTAAAGCAATTAAATCTCTTACATCTCTGTTGTTTCCTCCTCAGATCACTCCCTCCCCTCGTCAGGATCTGCTCCCTGCATGTTTGGAGTTCCCTCTCCGTTCACCTCGCAGGACGCGTTGCTGTCTCAGCAGCGCGTGCCGTCGTCCTCAGAGGTGCAGGACCTGGTGTCTTCGCTGCCTCCCATCAATACTGTCTTCATGGGAGCAGGAGGGGTGCAATGACGCGGAAGGCACGGCACTCCTACTGGAGGACGGTCGTGATGTTTGGAGTTTGGAGTTCCTACCAGAGAAGCCCAGATTCAGAATGTATGTGTGCACTAATGCCATGAGGTGATTTGGATTAAAAAAGAAATCAGGCACAGTGGAGCGAGTGAGGTGACATGTGACAAGTACACCCAGCCAAATTCAAACCAGAACCTCCAAACTGTAAGGTACAGTATGAAGATAAGCGTAAAGAGATATATATAAAGAAAGACCTGACACCTGACAATTGTTTCCTACTGTATTATAAACCAAATAGAGAGGAGCAAAGGAAAGATATTTATTTGTATGAAAACGTGGATTATTACTCTGATACAGATAATTTATCCTATATCCACAACTGTATTTTTCAAATCGGGTCATTTTTCCAGTTTGGAAATAATCACAAACAGTGCTTTTGTTCCTAAATGACGCCTGAGGACTTCCATTTTGTTCTGTGTGCAAATTGTTGTAAATAAAATCTTTGTTAGTCACGATGGTGTTGTATTCACTGACAGGACGACAGGTGAAGAGCAGCCTAACAGCGCTGCTATTTACAGCCGCTCTGCACAGACACACTGTATGTTCATTAGTCAGGTGATATAACGGCTTGAGAGTTTGTTCATTCAGACAGCAGGCATCATCACACAGTAGTAGAGAGTGTTTTCTATCCTTCAGTCTCAGATCACAGAATAATCACAGCTTAAACAACAGTTTGTGTTTGGTGATAAAACTATTTTATATTTCAATTTCTTTTCGAGGGCTTTTAGAAACCCCATTTTAAATTTGTATTGAAAATGAAAACTGCTCAAAGTTGTTGATGACTCTGGTCCACATATTAATTGATGATGAAAATACTCATTAATGGCAGCCCTGATGTCAAGCCACGTGTTTTACAGTGTTTTGAGCTTGACAATGCTAACATTTGCATGCTAACACACTCACAATGACAATGCTAACATGCGGATGTTTCAGCTTTTATTAGTCGTATGTAGGTTAACACAGGGTCAACAATACAATGAAATGTGTTGGACAAGGAAAACAGGTCGGCTCAGCTGTAAGAGCACTAGTCGCGATGTTATCACGAGTTATAAGAACATAAAATAAGATGATTAAGTATTATGGAGTATAACTATATAAATAAATAAAAATGACATGTATACAATATTATGTTTAGCAGGTGTAATGTTTACCATGTTCACCATCTTAGTTTAGCGTGTTATCATGCTAACATTTGCTAATTAGCAGTAAATACAAAGTACAGCTGAGGCTGATGGGAATGTCGTTAGTTTAGCAGGTATTTAGTCAGAAACCAAAGTATTGGACATAATAGAAATTTGCTCAGATGATGGCGCTTGATGGAAAATCAGAGAATTTTTACAATTTATCCTGAGGGGAACATGAATGGGTGTAACAAATTTCACGGCAATCCATCCGATAGTTGTCGAGACATTTTCATGTCAACCTGATGGTGGCGATAGAGGAAAAGTTCAGGGGATCACCAAGGTCAGTAACATTCATCCTCTGGGCATCCATGAATGCCTGTACAAGATTTCATGACAATCCATTCAATAATTTCTGAGATATTTCAGTCTGGACCAAACAACTGGCCAACGTTGCCATCCTTAGAGCCGCGCGTGGCTAAAAACATAAATTAAGCGTCTGCATTAGCTGCTGCAGCTCTATTGACCACATGAATTATTACCATGTTGCTTCTGGTTTTATTTATTTGCTGTACTAATGGAGATAGTGAACAGAAGAGACCAGGGAACAGTTTGCTTTCTTGCTTTTGTCTGCCTCTGCAGCAGATTGACTTCCAGTCAATAACAGACCCCAATAGATTCCTTATCTCCCCGGATTCAAAGACCTCGTGTCAAAGCGTTAAACACACGACTCTTTAATGGCCGAACTCTGAGATTACAGCACCGAATCACAACTGAAGACTGCGGATCAAAGTTGGGAGCTTTTTATGTGTAATTGTTTGGTTTGTCTGCGGCACAATGGAGGGAGATATGACTCAGATAAAAGTGTTTACCAAAATGTTACGTGAACCAACACATAGAGAGGGAGAGAGGGAGGGCTGGTGGATGATGTCTGAGAGTTAGCTGTTAATATCACACCACGGTGACCTCAGTAAAACACGGAAACACGTCTGCTCTTGAGTCTGTCGGTGCTGGAGCAGATGGGACGTCATAAAACCACAAGATCAAAGGAGACGTTGTGGGGTCAGTTTCCTCTGAGAAAAAACTCAAACCTTTTATCTGTATTTTCTTTTTAATTCACTAAAATGGAGAGGAAAATCCAATTGTGAGGGTCCTTAAAGTTTACTGAATAATTAATGATTTTTAGACCAATAAACTGTATCTTAAGATGTTTAAAATTTAAATTTAATATCTTGAAATGTTTGAGAACACTGTATCCACTGTCTAACCAATAAGTAAATTAAAAGCATTAATTTGACCTCCTCTGGACAGTTACATCTTGCAGTTACATCTGAAAACCCGACATGGTAGCACTTTATTTTACAGGCCTATAATTTCTTAATAATTTCCTGGAAATTTTTCCTAGAAATTTTGTACTAATTACAGAGAAAATGTGAATTTCCTGGAAAGAAAAGCTCCATTTAAAGCCAGTCTTTATTCTGTTTATGTGTAAAAACATGTTTTACTTTCCTGGACAATGGTTTGTCTTTCATTTGAAAGTAAATAATAACAGCTGGAAGTCTTTATATGTAGTATTATTGTGTAAAAAAAAAATAAAATGAATTCATTAATCTACAGAAAGTGGCTAAAACCTCCAAATGAATGCAATAGTTTTATTCTAATAAACTGTTTTTGATATAATGAAAATGAAAATACAAATTAAAAATGTACAACTTACTATATATACTAACATACAAAGGGTGTTTTAAGGAAGAAATAGCTGCAAACTATTTTAAAAACTATATTCTTGCAGGTTTTCTCGGCTCTTTTAATGCACTTGTGTTCATTGAGAAACCTCATCAAGAAAGGAGTGGATAAAACTGTTGAACATTTAGTAAAAAAATCCCCAATAAATACAAATACATATTGGCATGAGTCCGACTGTTTCAGATGAATGGCAGTGACGTGGCCGCCCTCCCTCCTCCCTCCTTGATTGGTTTTTATACGTTATCTACTCAGGAGGAAAAATCCATTTCAGGTGCTCATGCAGCGGCGCAGGGACAGATGGCGGCATATGTAATGATTACAGAATCCCCACGTTAAAATACTTTAATTACTAAGTCAATAATGGCTGCAACAATTGCCGGACCTTTAGTGTAAAAACAACAGAAGGCGGAAGGCAAACTTTGGGCCAATGTTTAACCAGAACTTTGCATTAGAGCTGATTGAGACAGACTCCATATGCGAGTCTCTCTCTCTCTCTCTGGTTTTAGTGGTGCAGGTGAGACACAAACTACCTGTTGTATCTGCTATTAGAAATAACATTATTTCAACTTTTATGGCAGTTACAACCCTCCTGCTCATGATGTCAAGACAGCACGTACGTGTACTAAACAGGAAAATGTTATAATAAAAATAAAATTTAAATGAAAAGGGAAGTGAACAAAAACCTGTTTTTTTATTTCTGTTCCAAGAGACCCAGTCCTCATGGATGTTACATTGATTTAATTCTACATACTATGACATGTACTATATTTTTTTGTTAGATTGCAAATTGCACCAAGTCTGTTTTATAAATTAGATATTGGAAACTAAATAACATTTAAAGAAAGAGACAAATTAACTGTGCGATGGAATATATTACTGCTATTGTAATCCAAAAACTAATAACAAAAAATAATAATTTAAAGCATTTTAAATGTTTTCTTTAATCAATATTAAAATTTAAAGACAACATAAGGAAATTAAATGACAAAATTAACAATAAACTTATTGGGGTTTTTTTTGAGTTTTTAATGTACAATTAAATGCACATTTATAATAAATCAATTTAAAATAGCTTTTTAAAAATGTATTAAATTAATAATTGACTAAAATTAAAAACTTTGAAAAGGTCTATAATTTTTACAGTGGCACACTCGAGACTCCATACAGGTGGGTGATCGATTGCATCTCCTACAAGTCATTGATCTGCACTGTTTAGGCTTTTTTTTCACATTTGTAATTGTTTTTTTATTGATGAATGATCAATGACTTTTATACAGGTGATGGACAATGCAACACAATACAGTAGCTACACAATAAATAACAATATAACGACAACAATATTTGTATAAAGCTCATAAAATTCATAGTGTTGAGGTGAGACGTTAAAGAGACGTTGGTTCAGTTATTATTATTTTTGATGCTGCTTTATAGTTGTACTAGAGGCTGTTACATAAAGCACTTTATCATTTATACACTGTTATACATGTTAAATATTAACCTGGACTGTCACCTAAATGCAACACCGCGGCTCTTTTATGTGTTTGTAATAGTTTCATCACAGTGGAGCGCCGTCGCAGGAAATACTTCAGTTCTTTGTTGGATTTCTACTTTTCATGAGATTTTTGTTGATAATAATAATAATAATAATAATAATAATAGATAGATAGATTTTTATTTTAGATAGATTTTTATGTTGAACATGTTAAAAAATAAAAATATAAGAAAACAAAACAAGAATAACTAATAAAATTAACAGCAAAGATACAATAAACAGCATAAATAAATATTTCATGTTCGAAAAGGAGTAGGAGGAAGTGAATTCTTATCAAGTCCTACCCCTTTTATATAAATAAATATATATATATAAATTCATATATATTATGTATTTTTTAATGTACTATACAATAATAATAATGCCAGCCTCATGCTTTAAAGGCCCATATTGATTACCACCAATTCACCACCAGCCTTTTAAACATGCATATGTTGAATGAAGACCAATATTAACCACATGCATCTGCAAAGTTTTACACTTTAATAGTAACCTTAGACTGCATGTGTAATCCCAGTGCTGTTTGAGTTTCCCACTAGGTGTCACCACACCTGTAAAAAAAAAAAAAGGCCTGTTGTTGTGCAATGTGTGAGGTTTTTGGCCCCTTTTGTTGCCCATTTTCTATTTAGTATTTATTGTCTTTTTGCAACCCTCTTGGGAAGGTCTCTCTTGAAAAGGACTTTTTACCTGATTAAATATGGGATAATAATATAAAGTGAAGGCAGAAACTGACATTAACAGAAAAAAAAAGTAAAGAAATTCAGGTTTAACTTGTCCCCTCTGGTGCTGGACTGACATGCAACAGTTAAGAAGAGGTGAAAGGTGAAAGGATGTTGACCTCTTTCTGTTCCAGGGGAGAAGCATTAGAGAGAAGTTCTCCACATGTCCATTAGAGGGCAGCAAACTCACATATTAAACTTTTGCTGTGTGTGCTCACGAGAGAGAGAGAGAGAGAGAGAGAGAGAGAGAGAGAGAGAGAGAGAGAGAGAGAGAGAGAGAGAGAGAGGGCAGGTTCAAACAAAAGTTGATTGGTTTGCCTTCAAGAAAAGTCTCTGAAAATGTCTTTCAGTGCAGCAAAGCCAAGGTCTGCATTCACAAAATTTACTGAAATCGTGTGTCGTCTGAAAAACTATTTACCGCCTTATTGACTTTTAAGTGCGTCAGGTTTTGCTAAAGTTTACTCTGCAAAGGATTCCTGCCAGGAGATGCCACATGAATCTGACACTTACTAATAACATTTAAAAAAAACAATTTAATATTAGTTAATATTCTGCTATGCTATTAACTCTTCATGTTTATAAGAATAATGCTATAATATAATTCTGCAAATGTGTTTTTTTTTTTTTTTTAAATAAAATTATTAGGTCCAGTCAATAAAACATTACATTTAAGGCAATTAAAATAAATAAACTCTGCTGATGAAACCAGACCATAAGATGTTTTTAGCCCAAAAACTGGCGACTTTAAGTCAGAATACACTGATGTGAAGGTCTGCTGACATTTCACATATCTGTGTTCTGTAACAGGTTTTACTAAGAAGTCACATCTAAATAAGATTGTTTGTTTCTGTCTCTGAAAAATCCTTCACAACATTTTGTTTTTCTGATAAAGGAGAACGTAAGTAAAATAATTAGAGTGACCACCAATCTGTCTAAAAGTGTCTTACATGCCTCAGAGTTAATAATAAAATAATTTAATTCTTTACAGGAAGAGAGAGGAGATTGTTTTTTTGAAACTTTAATGCCAGTAAAGCCTTTTTATTTTTGATTTTTAATCTAGGTAAGATAAAGGTAATAACAATGTTTTTTTAACCTATATTTGGCATAAGAGATGATTTAAAAATGGACTCAAAGACTCAAGGATTATCACCTGAATCTGCAAGAAAAAAAACATTTCTTTTACAATATAATTGTTTTAGAATTTAAATCGCCAGCTCGTTTTTTTCAGCCGTGAGCTGCAACACGTGGGAGGTTCACATGTATTGTATTTTATAAGATGATGACATGGTTTAAGATGTAAATTAAGCAGCTGTCAGATAATTGTAGTCAAGTAAAAGTACTGTGCATAAGTACCTCAAAATATGTACTTTTAATTAGTTACATTCCACCACTTGCACCTTACGTCCACTCAGGTCATCACAAATAAATGTCTGATGTCTGATCCTGAACTGTTCTGTTCGCCATTATTTAAAGGCTCCATATTCACTGCGCAGATATTTCTTAAAAACCAGGGAGGCTCCATTATTTTGGGGCTCTTTCATTAAGCTTCTGTCTCCACAATCAGGCAGAAGCTTCAGCTGGACTTTTGGGCCAAAGATCAACGTTTTATTCAATAAAGCTTTTTTGAATTCTTAAAGTGAGTGTCCCCTTGCTGAAACACAGTTTGTAAGTTAATAAAATAATCTCCCAGAACTGAGCATTGATTGAGGATTGTTCAAGTTGATCAAGTGCAGCACTTCTTGTGATTGTTTTATAACAGGTCAGCACTAGGAAGCATGAATGAATGGTGACTGAGAGGCACTTAGAAGACGGTACTTATATTAGCCTTTCTACTTAATAAAGTGCTCGGTTATTAAAACATGACCCGCGTGAACCTCCGCTGAAATCCAACAGAGCGAAGAATTTTCTCAGAAGAATTAGAAACTACCTGAAGCATATACAAATACTTCCTGCATATGGAGGATTGATAATGCCTATTTAAGTGAAATATAATACACAACTTTGTACCATTTTGCTTTTCTGGAGCTTTTGATGATAGCAGCAGAGGTTGAATCTCAGCATTTTTATGAAATGACTGAACCTTATTTTAAAAATCAAACTATATATATTTGTGAACATCTTCAGTAGGAACCAGTGGGCTTGGAGCTGAGACAGACAGAGTAGGGAGGTCAGAAAGTACTGAGAAAGGGACTAACACAATGTTGGTTTTTGGTCTAGTTATTAGATTTGTTGACAAAGAGAAAAATACAGAATAACACCAGATTTATCATTTACTGATCCGTTTTAACACCGCTGATTTTTTAAACTGTCTCCCAGAGATTCACTATGTCCAAAAGAGAGGACCATTGTCTTCTTACAACCCTGGGCTGTGTGTGTGTGTGTGTGTGTGTGTTAACCCCACACTGGCCAGTGCTGCTGGTATTTCTCTCCTTGGTGGTGAATATCTGGGACTATGCAAACACTTAATACACAACACCAGCAGCAGGGGCGTCGAGGCGGCTGTGGATGTGTGTGCGTCCACAGTGTGCGTCCACAGTGTGTGTGTGTGTGTGTGTGTGTGTGTGTGTGTGTTTACGTTTGGGATTGTTCTTGTGTGCATGAAAGTGTGTTTACATGCATTATCGTTTTTTTCCGTTGTCTTAATCTACATTTTATCCATTGAATTGTGGTTTAACGTCATCTTTCTGTCATTTTTTTTTTCTTTTTTTAAAAGATTTATTTTGGGCATTTTTGCCTTTATGTGATGGCGACAGCTGCAGAGAGAGACAGGAAAGGTGGGAGAGAGAGAGAGAGAGACGGTATGAAATACAGCAAAGTGTCGCTGCGGTAAGGACTCAGCCTTAAATGGTACACGCTCTAGGTGAGCTACCAGGGCGACAAACTTTTTACTCTTTTTTACTTTTTACACTACATGCTCATGTTTTGATTGCAATTAGCTAACTAAGCTAACTTAGCTAATTGTCCAAAACAAAATAAAACCTTAAAAAAGTAGTCATGTGTCGCCACATTTGAAAGGATGCTCTGGGCAAACAGTATTACAAACAAAAATCTAAAAAATATTGCCAGACTTATACTTTAAATGAAAATAAATTACAGAAACTGAACCTTCAGGTCGGCGACTTCACAGTATCCTGCTTTTGTATTGTCCAGATTTTAATTCATATAGAAGAAAAAGACTTCATTTCATGCCTTATTTTCATGAAGTGACGTGTTTGTTTTTGATGAACATTTTTCTCATAGTTTGAATTAAAGAAATTAACGCTTGTTTCTGTGCGTGAGAGAGCGGGGAAGGTATACTTGAGTGTAAGGGCGAGCTCAGGTACAATTTTTTCATCTCACACACACACACACAGAGAAATACATTCTTACAGTACAAAAGAAACAACACTATTCAGCCCACAGTCGAGCTCGTCCCTCATAGAAAAGACTACATAAAAGACTTTAGTGGTTTCTGCTCTTAGAAGACTCTTCCCTGACTTGGCTCACCTTGGCAAGACCAACAGACGTTAATAAGACTCCTAATTACGCTTCATCACATCAAAGTTGAATTTAATTTCCGAGTTTAAATTGCATGAGGTCTCTGCTCTTCAGCGGTCGTCTCTGATTTCTCAGTTGTTTTGCCTTTTGCGGCCTTGTAATTATTACAAGCATCTTTCACATTCTCAAGTGTGTATTTAGTGTATAAATGCTATCTTTAAGACATAAAGCATTGCTGCTGTTGATAAAACTGTGCATACTATACTGAATTGAAGAGAAGTGTTATATTTTGCATTTATGAGTGGTCTTGTAAAGTTAAAACAGAGCAGACGACATCATGACACGCGTACACACAGCGCTGAAAAGCAGAAGGAACATAATAATGCATCGGTTTGCCCTTCATTTAATGCAGTTTCTAACATGAATAGATGTCTTATTGCTTCATTCTCTCATATGGCACAAAACAGAAAGGACATGAATACTGCCTCGAGGTAAACAAGCCTGTGTTGAGACAGTGAGAAAGAAAAAGTTACAGAAAGAGAAAAAAAAAGGAACTATTCTTTGGTCACAATGTGCCATTTACACCCCATGTATTCAGCCCTTAAAACATCCAAGGTAAAAGCTTCTTTGTGGTCTTAATTGCATCTTTTCTTTGGCAGTCTGAATGAAACCGGGAAGTCTTTGCTGTGTGTGTCGTAACTTTGTTCTACCAGTGTGGTTATTGGTCAGAAAGTGTCCATGTTGCAAAACTATTCACACAAAACAACACAACAACTACAGGCTGAAACTTCTCCCTTAAAATCTGATATGGTATTTGTCTTGCCCAGAGTGCAACACAATCATATTTGGCTTTTCTTTGTGCATGTATTGAGCTTTCTGATTAGATTAGTCTAGTTTAGCTTGGGACCAGTATCAGCTCCATATTCTCCTTGGGCTGCTAAAAGGCTTGGGGTCGGCCTGTAAAGGTGGAATTACTTGACACGGGGGGTAAATGACAGTCCTGCCGTCGATACCTGCAGCGTGGGTTTTGATTTATAGTCTAGCGTCAGATTTCACCAGTGTCGTGCTTTAATTATATTCTCCAGAGTAACTGTGTTTACACTTAACTTTGTTATAGAGACAGAGTGCAATTAAGTCCCGCCCACACTGGAGGGGAAAACAATTAATCTCTCTCCATTGACTTTGTATTGTGGGAAGGTGCCTCCTTGTCACTTCGGTCTGCTAGCAAACAACAGAAACATGGCTAAAAGCTGCTGTGTGGTGGGATGCACTACCAACAGAGTAAAGAACCCAGAACTAAGTTTTTATAAGGCGCCGAACCCAAAAAACTATGGGGGACCAAAACTGCCATAATCAAAAATAAATATGCCAATAAATGCACCAAATATAATACTAACTTTTAATTGATAAAATCTGGCATAAATTGATATTATTGTTTTAATTTCCCTTTGCATTTCCCCCCCATTTATTTCCCCAAACTTATTTATTTCTGTATTGTTTTCTCTTTCCATTTTCTTTTTACATTTCTCTGTCTTTTTACATTTCTGTATGCATTTCTGCTTAATTATGCAAATGAGGGGGGCTGTCTTTCAGTGTGTCATGGTGCGTTTAAAAAACTGAGCTTTTAAGAAGACAAAAGTGGATCCAGTCGTGAGGCATCAGCAGGAAGAAAGTGAAAACTGTGGGATCCTGACACTCAGTATGTCTACGTGTGCAGCAGCATTTAGTCACTGCTGAGTCAAATATCCAAATGTCAGTTTTAGGCTTACTATACTGCTCTTAGTTAAGCTAAAACATTTTGACAGTAAGCAACTTGTGTAGTGGAATGTAGCTAAATCAGAAAGCTCTGCAGTATTATGTTTGCAAGTGTCTTAGCTAACTACAGTAACTTAGCTTGAGGAGGGACACTGAGATAGAGCGACAGTATTGAGTTTGTCCTCTCTGGTAGACACAGGGTGCTAAAATAATGCTCTGACATGCTGAAATCTAATGTTTTTAGCTGCTACAGGCATTTTCTAAACATTTCAGCCATTGGTTGCATATTGTGGCGCCGACTTTTTTCCCCTCCGGTGGGCGTGGTTTTTAGAGTATGACGCTCTCAGGTGAGCGTTCATGCAAAGCGGTGAACGGTCCCTATTGGGGGTTTTTTTCAACTTTATTTACATGGTCACCAATGGCGGACAGCAACACTACCGCGTCAGTGGTTGACAGGGAGGAATATAAATAGAAGTACCACTCATAACATTTTTTTCTAATTTAATTAGAAATTGTGACGAGGCTGCAGTCATTACTTTTCGTTTTCAGAGCTTAAGAGGATGCTGTTGCGGTGGTTTGCTGTTAGCCGTACTATTGCTATTGCTTTTACTTCCGCTTTTCAAAACCGGAAACCGGCTAAACCTGGCCTAGAATACTGCAAATTAAATCGATTTAACAGTTTCATGAACGCAGTATGTAGTATGTAGTGCATACTGATACTGATATCTGTAGTATGTAGCAGGTGGTTTCGAAAACAGCCCTTCTCTTTCTTCTTGTCAGTGAGTTCTCCTTCTCCTCAGGTGAGTCCACAACAGGTGTACTTGTAGTGGGTGGTGACGAATCACTGCTGGCGACTAGATAGATGAGCTCTCTAATTGAACACAGGTGTGAACAGTTCAGCTCCCTCTGATCCTAATTAACTTAAAACTGAAAATCATTAAAAAAAAAAAAACACACACACACAA
The DNA here is from genome assembly GCA_008360985.2 of Macquaria ambigua. Taxonomy (NCBI): domain Eukaryota; kingdom Metazoa; phylum Chordata; class Actinopteri; order Centrarchiformes; family Percichthyidae; genus Macquaria; species Macquaria ambigua. The sequence continues at coordinate 19,125 of VMKM01002446.1, forward strand.
AGACAACATTCAATAAAAAGCAAAAAGTAAGAAAAACATAAATAATCTAATTAAAAACTAGATGCAAAGAAAAGAAAAGAAATACAGAAGATTCAAATGTTAATTGTAAGGATCTGTATCCACCACTGACACCTGTCCTTACAACAAATGCATTTTCTAACATTTAAACCACAATAACATCTAACGACAAAAACATCAAGAGATCAAGTTTGTTTGCATCCACAACCAAAGCTGTTTGCAGACATTATGATTTAAGGAAGCATGTGTGATGTGATCTGCTTTGAAACAAACTCTGTTCTTTCCCTTCATCTTATTTTCTACCTGCAGCACATGCACTGCACAGGCCGTCCTTTTTATTTACACCAGCACTCCACCAGTCAGTAAGGTTCTGAGTGGAATTACAAATCTTATAAAATATGAACCATTCACATTCTGTACATCACAACCTTGATGTAACGACGATGTGCGTATGAAGCATTTCACACTCCTTACTCCTTTAACATGGGATTTACAGCATACAGAAACTTTCAAGTTCACACATTCTTTCCACTTTTTTTTTCTCTATAATTTTCCACCTCCTCAAAAGTAAAGAAGACATCTGTCCTTTAATGAGCTTTTATAAGCTGCTGCCATTCAGGCAGCTGGAGTCAGAGAGCTTTGGCCTCTCCTTGAATGGGAGGATGAGCGAGGCATTTCACTTTACACACACACACGCACACACACACACACACACACACACATATATATATATATATATATATATATATATATATATATATGTAATTTTGGGAGCCACCTGTTCTGTCGTTTATGTTGGAGGACTTGTTGTGCATGGGGATTTTTTCCCCCGCCAATACAAACATGAAGTAGCAGAGGACTTTTATTTTGATGGACCGCTAGAATGCAACTCATAGACGCAACAGTACCTCCGGTAAACTAGGTGGTGGCAGTACACAACCTCAAAAGCAATGGTTGCAATCTGCCACAAAACGGATAGAAGAACAAGCAACTCTGCACGGTTGATAAACATGAAGAACTTTTTCTCAAAAAGTCTCAAAACCAAGTAAGCTGTGAGTTGTGATGGCAGTCTTTACATAAATAAAGACATTTCCACCACAAATTGTTGCATAAAATTCACCAAAATGCAGCAAATGAGGCTCAAGATGTCCTGGGGGAGACTTTTACGCCCATGGTCACAGGTGAGACTGATACAGTGACATTTGCTTGATATTTTTGTAATTCAAATTAAACTGAATACATCTGAGGCCTCTTTATAATCCACTTTTCTTAAACTAAACTGTGACAATAACACGACAACTTGACAAGTCTGTGATTTCTGTGTCACAAATCACATGAAGCTGTAAAGCCAACAGTCAAACGTTACCTCGTGGATAATTTCAGTGCCTTTTTTTTTGGCAAGGTCAGGCTCTGAAAATCCACAGTATTTCTTTAAAGATGATCCACCACAAAAGCTACAAGTAACTGAAGGACTGATGTGACACTTTTCCATCGTTATGATCATATGAATGCTAGAATGAAACAAAATGAAAGAGAATTCACTTAAGTGAATATTCAGTCCAAGGGCACAGAGAGTCCTGTTGTTTGCTGGGCTTTCGCATGAATGGCAGACAATCCTTTTTGTGAAACCTTGTGCCTTGAACCTTGAGCAAATTGTTTCCATTTCTTAATGCCACTTAATGCATCAGAAACACATTTCAGCCTGCCCTGCTAATGGACATTGAACCGGCAGACTTGTGATTATAAAAGTGAAACTTTTTCAAAACCTAAACCCCTTAGAAAGGATTCCCTTTTACACAACTCACTCACCAAGGGGAAAAAGTATGATTTATTTTTTTATTATTTGTCCTTGAGCAAACAACAGCCATGTTTTCCTCCAGTCTCTGAGGAGAGGAGAAGGCACTTAGGAAGAAGAAGCCTCGTCTTTGAGTTGAAGAAACATCTGAAAACCACCAGCTTGCCCACAGCTGAAGACTTTCTGATGCCTTCTACAACGGTGACGAGTGTGGCAAAAAAAAAAAAAAGTGAAATAGCATTATAAATTCATAATTTTGATTAAAATAAAGAAAATCAACCTGCTAAAAAATCAATTAAAGTCCAGTCAGAGCTGTACACCTCTGAAGATTATTACTTTTTAAATTACTTTTTGCTTCATTAGTTATCTGTCAAACATTCCTGAAGAAAAATTACAATATATTTACATGTATTATGAAGTATAAAGTACATGAAGTCCATATTTTTATATTTTTAATAAGAACGCTCATTCCATGAGTACACTAGTTCTTAAATGCCATGATTCGGCCTCTTCCAAAGAAGCTAAAGTTTCCTTAATCTCCATAATTACACACCTTTTTTTCCCAAATTGCCCTTCTTGGCTAAGGTCCTTTTAATGAATGTCATTTATGAATTTCACCTTCTTCAAGTCTCACCACTGTACTTCACTCAAGCTGACTAACGACTTCCTGATTGCTGCTAACAGATGAGACAGCTTGATCTTAATTTATTAAGGAGTGTGAAACCTTCATGACCGCTGCATTTTCTTTATCAATCAGTTGGGAGATTTACGTTTGGCAGAGTGACACTGCTCTTAATTAAATCATAGTTTTCTGATAGAAAATTACTATAATTATTGTGGCGTTCCCCAAGGAACAGTCCCTGGTACCTTTGATCTTTTTTATTTAGAAAGTAGCTCTTATATAAAGAGAGTTTTATCAGTGTTTGCTACAGATTCCTTAAATGGATAATATGTGTGTGAATGAACACGATAGTTAAGTTTCATCATAGTTTAGCCCTGAGATGTTTTAGTCTCACAGGACCCTGAACGTATCCTGTCATTGTCATTCTCTGCATGTTGTCAGTTAAAAACATTTTTTGGCTTCAGCAGCAAAAGCTCTTTTGCTCTTTCGCTCAAACACGCATTTGTAAAAAGCAATATTTTGCTATTGTAGCTTATTAGCTTTTATTTTACTTTTTTATCGTTTGCTGGAGCATAAACTGCTCCTTAAAAGAGGCGTGAGACAGGAGTTGATGGAATAAACTGTGTCAGCTTATTGTCCTGATAGCAACTGAGCTAACTAGCTAGCTCTGAGAGTGACTGTCTAGCACTAGCATGTTCCCAGCTGACTAGCATGTTAGTTCGCCAGCTACAGTATAATGAATAGTCCCTGTGTCTCTAAGCCTCTAGCACGACTCATTTCACGTAGATGTGCGTATGAATTTCGCTCGGTGTGTCGAGGCCTGCCTGTAATTTTTTAATTTGAGTGAGCTCTTAGAAGGCTAAATTCATTGTTGGTTTTGTTGATAAAAACAAAAAGACAAATGATGACCCTGGTGTTACTTTAAGTAGAACAACAGTATATTAATATATTTCCTGTGATTTCGGTGGTGTTAAAAAAAGACATTTTCAGGTGGGATGCTTCATTGATATAACAGATACTGTGATCTTGAGTCTTGTAGAGAAGAAAGTCTTATTTACATTCCTGAAAATGTTGTTTGGTACTTTTAATTATGTGAATTGTGAATTGTTTGAACCTAATATTCCTATATTGAAGTCAATGATCTGACCCCATCTTCAGAGTCTTGTGAAATGTCCATGGTCAGGAAAAACCCTATTAAAAAATCCTGGATGTGTATTTGTACTCCGAGATATTTTATTTAACTTTCTTTTTTATGCCAGGCCTGGTCTAACACCCCCCCCACACACACACACACACACGCACACACGCTTTGTGTATATGTGTGTGTTTGTTGTGCATACCTGTGTGTCTGCCTGCCTGTCTGTCTGAAGCTGAATAAAGGAGTATTCTGTATTTCCGTATTGTCGTCTCCCTCCTCTCCTTCTTCTCTGACCTTCTATTGTGAGTTGCTTGGAGACTGACAGAAAGGAAGCGCTGTCCGACCCTTTATACACTTCCCCTCTCTCTCCCCTCCTCCATGCATCCATCCATCCTGTTTACCTCCATTTCTCAAACCCTTTACACCCTCACGGCTGCCTGCCTTTGTTTCTTTTCCCTTCAGATATCAAACATGCTCTCGCTGGCTTCTAGCATTCACAGCACCGAGTCATCCTCCCATACAATGTTGGACATGTCTGGGTAATATGGCGTGCACACACACACACACACACACACACACACACACACACACACCCTTTATTCACAGCTTTTCATTGTCCCCACTCTCTCATTCACAAGGTACGAGACATTGGCCTTGGGATAGATGCGCGTTAGACCCTCTTTGCCCTGTAAAACATTTGATTTCTGCCGTCTACCTCTGTGTGTGCCTACATGTGTTTATGAACATGCAACAATCACTTAAATTGAGTCTATACAAGTACAAATTGAATTGATCAACCCCCCAGCTGAGTGCCCGTCAGCGTTTGTATACCAATACAGGCACCAGCTATAACGCGATTTGATTGATTCCCATTTGTCTGTTGTCTGTTTTGCACCTGTGTTGCCGGGAATGAATGGGAGGAATATGTCACACAGTGATCTTTCTCCTCTTAACAGGCCAATTTATCAGGTGGCTCCTAGGTCCTCGGCGAACGTCGGTCTTTTTATTACCCAGCCTCACCCTCTTTTCCTCTCCCTCTTTATCTGCCAATTCAAAGAAAACCTTCAACAGAAAAAACACACACACACAAAAAAATCCTTTCCTTATCATAAAGAAAAAAGGAGTAAATGACAAGAAAGGCAACGCTCCTTTTCTTCAAAGCTGGACAATGAAAAGAGGGTGAAGATGATTCTTCTTAATTAAGGAGCGGGAAGATATAGATAACAAGGCGGTTCTAATTAAGAGCATCCTGCGAGGTGACGAGGTGAGGCGGAGAAGCGAGACTCGGGAGGGATACAAAACAAAAACGCTTTCAGTTTAGCATCCAAGACTGCAGAAGGGAGCAAAACTGAAATGCGAGAAATGTTCATCAAATGCTTTGCTTTTGCCTTGCATAATTACCAGTTTTGTGCCATTTGAATGGTCTGGATGACTTCTTAGCGCCGGCTTCCAGAGCCAGACTCCCGGGTGATGGGATATATAAGTGTTGAGCCCGTTTCTTCTCCCGCCGAGCCCAAGAGCCCGACACCTGGTAACAAGAATGTGGCTGCTGCCCCTTCTGCCTTTCATCCTCGAGACCCATTCAGCTAATCAACGACAGGTTAGATAAAGAGGTATGAAAGCAAGAAAAGACGGGGTCGCGCTGAGGAGATGTAGAGCAGGATGGATAATTAAAATTGTATGTGCTGCAATCAGAAAATCTGCAAAAAGAGCATCCTAATTAGCCTGTTTGGTTAATGTATTCACAGTGAATTGTCTTATCTGACTTCCCTCGTGCTGTAGAAGGTTATAGACTTAATGATAATAATGATAAACTTATTGCAACTTTAAAAGATAAAGTTAATGATTTGAAAAACAAAATATTAGCTAAAATAATAAAATAATCACAACACAGAGATAAAAACAAAACATTAAAATATTGTCAGTCAGGTAAAGTAAAACAGAATAAGAAGTGACAGCGACACTGTTTTCATTGTTCTGGTTCTGCACTCCAGCACATTATATCTGAAATTAATTAATAACTATGAGGTTTAAGTGCCGACTTTCATCTTTAAGTGCGTTTGAAGGCGTTCACGTCCATATTGGGTTCACAGTGTATGATTTATCTAATGCAGCAGGACAATGACCTGAGAGTACAATGTGTCTACTCGTGTGTTTCAATTAGGGCTGCGAGATTAATTCATTAATCGATCAACAGAAAATTTACAGGCAACTATTTTGATAATCGTTTTTGTAATTTTTCAAGCAAACATTCTCTGGTCTCATCCACTCAGATGTCAGGAGGTGATGCATTTCTTTATCTTCGTATGTGATAGTAAACTGAATATCTTTGGGTTTTGGACTGTGGGTTAAATAAAATAAGCAATCAGCATGTTTCACTATTTTATGACATCTTATAGACAAAAGGATTAATTGAGAAAATAATGGGCAGATTAATCAATGGTGAAGCCCAGACTGGATCCAAAAAAAAAAAAAACCCAAATCAAGTGAGAAGTGAAGATGCTGCAGAACATCAACAGGGAAGATACTAAATGTCTGCAGCTCCCCTCAGCTTTACGGAGCTTTATAGTGAGTTTCAGCTCATTGTTTATTTGTCCGGCTGCAACTTTACTTTGGTTCACTCATAGCGTCGTTTTCGGCTGCAGCAGGCAGCTGTTTTTAGAGAAAAAGCTCTAAAAAACCCACTGTACACCACCTGCTCAGCAGCAAACAGCAGACAGACACAGTTAGCAACTAGCTGGTGAACATAGTGGAGCATTTAGCAGCTAAAGAGCCAGATATTTCCCTCAAGAGATGGTAGAGACCAAAAACAGAGCTAACAGCGGGTGAATATTGGACTTCATCAGGTGGCCAGAAACACAACTCTAAATGAAAGATAATGTTGCTTTGTAACTGCTGGATGTGCAACTTACTTCTGTGGTAAAAAACAATCAGTTATTGCAGGTTTAAAGCTAACAGTCCAACCCTGTTGCCAGACAAGAACGTTGATATTGGATGATTGTGTTGTTCTTTACCACATTTGTTTTACATCCAGTGCCAACTTTTTTTAATTTCTCGATTTTTGTAATATCCAAACATGGCAACTAAAGTATATGGCTAAGTTTAGGGAAAGGTTGTGGTTACAGTTACTAAAAACATAAATGTTAACTGCAGGTTTGCGACAGGACATGAACTCCAGTCTCCTGCATGAAGACTCGCTGCATGCTCAATCCACCATGCTGACCTCCACATGTTGCCTTTTGCCTCCTTGGCACTGAGCGTTGACACTGGATGTATATTATAAGTTGCAAAACTGTCCAATACGATCGTAATTCTAAAGTCAGAACTTTAACCTCACTGTTCCTTTAAAAAGTCCAGTGTGATAGAATACAGAGTCAGAATAATGAAAACTATACCCCTGATCTACGTACAGACTTGTGAAATCTGGCCTTGTACTGTACCTGTTTTTCTGTTCATTTTTTCCCATCTATCACCGTCTCACAAAACAGATAATATGTGAAAAGGAACTGTGAAATATACTGTAGAGTACAGGGTATGAAGCACTGTCTCATACAAAACCCAATAACCCTGCAACAAAAACCACTTTTGCACAGCTCAAACTGGGAACAAAGCAGAATAAAACATACACATAAAACAACACAATATCTCACAGAAACATCAGCTTTACCTTTTGAGATTTCTGCTGCCACGTCAGTACAATGGAGGTAAATTGTAATTTCACTTATGCTGCTTAAAGTAGTGAAAAAGATGGCATTGAACAGTTTTTATTTGAGCTGCTTTCTACAGAGAAACGGTCCCCATGTTCAATGTGTTCAATGGATGACTGACTTTGGACTTTGAATGTCTGAATGTTTTTGTACTAATTTCCATTAGAAAATTAAAGCATTAATGGACCCAAACTGCACTGAAGCTGAACTTCACTATGTCATTCTGTTTTGGGGCAAATGAGGACAACAACTCTATAGTGACCAGAGTTTTCACCTTTTCACCCCACATGAGTCAACCATTGATCTCCCTGTAAACCTTCACATGACCTCGGGCCTCTCTCTCTCTCTCTCTCTCACACACACCCACCCACACACACACACACACACACACACACACACACACATGAATGCACACAAACAACTCTCCTCCATCCTCCACTTCCTTGTTCCTCCCATGTTCCTCAGCTGCCCTACTAAGGTTTCAGTCCTGCTTCTAACTTAGTGCCTGTCATTCTCTCTCTCACACACCCACACACACACTCACACACACACACACACACACACACAGGGCCAGATTTCAGGGCCATTTCTAACTTGGGTACACGAGAGATGAGGGAAGCCACATGACTCGTGATTCATGAGGACGCTCATAGAGCTGTCACACTGGAGGCAGGTGTCTCTCTCTCTCTCTCTCTCTCACACACACACACACACACACACACACTCACCACTCACTCACACACACACACACAGAGAAAAGGGGAGTCTGACCTCATCCCTAAACCCTGCAAGATGGTGGTCGGATGGCTGGCAGAAGAGTCTTGTTGCCAGTCACAGGACCTAAGCTTACACACACACACACACACACACACACACTGACGTAGAAGGTCTTTTCTACATAGTGAGTTGAAACCTGATCAAGTTGGTGAAGCTGCAATATCATATTAAAAGTTATGACATGTCCTGCTGACAGACGTCTCCTCGGCGGTGTTGGCCACTTTTCCTCTGTTGCCACATTTGTTTCTGATTCCAGGACAGTTCACTCACTGCCTGACACCCATCAGCGCCCAAAGGTGCAGCGTCTTCGACACGGAGGTCGAAAAAATCAATTGCCAGGTAATAGAAAATAAACAGCAGTGATTTGACCTATGTTACACGCAAGAAAACCCTTACATTTGTTGTTCTTGACACCTGGTAAACCGCTTTTCTTACTTAAATCTGCACGCAGGAAGTGATCAGTTATATGTTTTGTATGAACAGAAGAAAACTCAAGCTGTTAGCATGAGTAGCAATGCTAAGTAGCAACAAACAAAACTAAATTGCACATTGCACTTGGCACCAGAACTAACTAAATAAGAGAGAAAAGTAATAAACAAATCAAAGATTAAAAAAAGTACACTGTAGTGCCTAATTTTTGTGCTTTCATTTTGCAGCAAGAGCTTCAGGGGGATCATGTCTCCGTGTTTAGTTAAAGGGATTATGTGGTTGAGGAGATTATTTATAAGCTGTTGGTCTTGATGAGCTGGAGGTGAGGTTACATAAACGAACGAGGCTGTTGGTAATAATAGAAGGAGCAGTGAAGATCCTGCAGCCCTCAGGGTAGGGACCAGTGACCCCCAAAGCAAAGAACGTTCCCGAATGACATGTAATGTTTGTAAATTATGTTATTTTCTTCAACTTTAAGTGATTTTATTTTCTTTTTGTTGTGTTTTAATGTATTTATGTGCCTTGTGTACAACTCTGTTTGAAGAGTTATCTCAACTCAACTTATTTAATTTAACCTAATTCAATTTAGCTTAACTCACTTCAAAACAACTCAGTTTACCTTAATTCACTTTAACCTAACTAAACTCAATTTACTGAACTTGACTCAGTTTAACCTAACTCAACTTAAGTTAAGTCAACATAACTAACTTTTTTCTCTCAAGAATATATATTGTATTGAATTTTAAAGAAGTAAAGAAAATATACACAGGGAATTTGTAGCGTGCACAACAGATATGTTGACTTTACAGAGCACATCCAGGAGCACATCGTGTAAGCTTGTAACATAACTAACTTAAATCAATTTAACTCACTTTAACTAAACTTAAACTTAACTCAACATACATACTTAAAAGGGAAATTCTGATTCTCAAATTTGTGGCCATTCTGACAACGGCTCATGCTAACTTTGCAGGTCAAGTCAATTTTATATATACAGCCCAATATCACGAATCACAAATTTGCTTCAAGGGGCTTTACAATCTGTATTTTTGTACTACTCTGTAGCTGTGACACTTAAATTTCCCTACATGACTTCAGTAAAGTTCATCTTATATCTTATTTCTTATATTGATTTGTTAATGATTTGATTGGTTGGAGAAGCTGAAACTTTTTGATCACCGCATCAGGCTGTTGCACTGTAGCACTAATATAAAGAAACTAAAGTAATGACAAATACAAGCATACATTACAATATTAAATAAGCAGTAAAATTATAATAATGACCACATAAAATAAGATGTAGTCTTGACAGTAGTGAAGTTATATAAATATTCACGGCTGTCAGATTTCATGCATGTTAAATATCGGTATGTGTGGGAACTTTTGGGCATGAATGGATGTACGAGGGGGAATATTTCCGCAGAATTGCTGCTTCTCTCCACACAATCAAACTGATCTGGAGCAACTGAGCGTAGAGGAGTCAGTGTCTCATATTCTCATGCAGAAATGAAGTGTGACAAGCCATGAATTCCTCCCGTCGCTACAAGAAGACCAGAATTCCTCGTTTACTTTTTATGGAGACACTGACGGAGGATTTGTCTCAGGAATCCGTGTCACGCAGGACACAATCTGACGAATGTGGCGCAGTTTTTAACACTGCTGCTGTGGTTTCTGAGCTGAGCGTCCAGCCGTCTCCACGCTCGTCCACATTGTGTTGCAAACAGTTTACACCGACTGCTGCTAAGTCAACGTTAAGCTGTTACCATGTCAGTTATATGGACTTTGTAATGGAAGAGACAGAGGGAGAGAGAGCACAGCAAAACCCTACAGCAAATTACAACTAATGACAAACAGCACCCTATTGACTAAATGTGTGACCTTAAACTGAATGTGAAGAAAAAAGTGCATTAAGGTCACACATTTAGTATGACTGACAATAAAACACAAGGTGCTTGAAGTAGGAAAGAGTGCAAATATAAAGAGTGCAAATATATAAATATCAGTAAACAGATATCCAAAATCCAAAATATACACAATGCCAAAAATATAAACAAGGTTAACTGTAAGGATCATAAATCATCAAGGATCATGTAAACAGCTAGCATGCATATATATACATATATATATATAAATTCAAAAAACAAACACACATCCTTCCTCAAACAATTAACACAACACAATATAGTTTCATTCAACGCAAAGAAAAACAAACACACAAAACAAAAAAGCTAATGTTTGTGCGTCTGTCCGTCTGTATGTAAATGTCTGCACAGCAACACACATTTCTTACAGCAATGCACAGATCAGAAACTTTTCTATCAGCTGTTTCTAACCAGATATGAGAGCTTCTGTTTGAACACACAGTTAAAGATCCACCAGCACATCAGCACCTGCCTGCTTTGTATTTACATGTATGAACTGAATTGATAAGACAAATATATTTTACAAAAATGTCTTTTCTCATAGCAACAGTTTGTTTATTTTGTTAATTTTTTGTCATTGCCTTTGTTTTTTCATTATTTAATTTCCCACTACACTAAAACTAAACATTGTGCTGTTCTTCGCCGCCATATTGATCAATACACTTCATCAGGGAGGTTTGTTTTTCTCACCTTCTACTCGTCTCACTTACTGTAATCCCTCCTGAATCTAATACAGTTGCGTTTCCATTGACACCCGATCAGCTCTTCTATTACTGCAGCTGGACTTTAAACTATGTATTTTATTTTATTTGGAAATTAAAATGGAAAGTCTCTCTGCTTCAAACAGGAAAGCTCTCTGGGTCAAAGAAAGTAGCATTTGTACAGCAAAAAAAAAAGAGAGAGGATTCATGGAATAAATATTAAGGGAAGCATGAGATGATGGTGAAGACTGTAACCAGGCAACAATTCATACATATTTTAGACCATGTGAAATATTGTCTCAAGTTGTCTGACAAAACTGTTTCCATTACCTGTGTGTGACCACCATTTTTTAAATTTAAAATGCTAAGAGTAAAGCCAAGTAAAGCCAACATTAGCTGACACTTTTCCTTATCTGAATCAATTATTAGAATATTCTTTCAATTCTTCTACTTTACTAGTGTCTTTTGACGTTCATGAAGCTGATAGAAAAGGAAATGTGCTTCATATTTTTTTTTTTTTTGACATTCTAGTTAAATTGCTGCTGGAAACACGGCTCTGCTCTAACCCTGTGTGATCGGTGTGATAACAGCGAAAGCCGGGAGAGAAGAGCTCGCCGGTCTGAGCATGAAGATTCTCAAGATTCCCCCGCAGCATAGCAGCCGTGCTTCGCAGTGTTTCTGCAGCTTGTTAAGAGGGGATGCCAGGCATGGTTGTGCCTGTGTATATTTTCATTTAGTCTGAATGCTTGGCACACTGGGCTGGTAAACGGAGAGGCAAGGTGGCCATAGATCGCATAGTTACTTCGCACTCGTATGTGATGAGAGAAAACATTCATTAACAGATCTAATTTACATTGCTCGGAGAGGCAGTGTTTGTGTGTGTGTGTGTGGGGGGGGGGACGACAGAATGTCTATGATTAACACCAACACACACACACACACACACACACACACACACACACACACACACACACACACAGTAGTTTGAAACAATAAATTCTTAAGATTCAATACTATCACTTTCTGCTTCTGACCTCAAGAATTTGTGGAAGGTTGTAACTGCACTACTGATAGTTTAACAACATTATATTTGGAATTTACAGCAGCAAACCTTCACCTGCACGACTGCAATTTATATCGTATATATGTTCCCAGGCATATCTTGTAATATATTACAGTAGGTGCAGCGTACAGGTATTGTTTATGTCTGTATAACTTGCATCAAGTAGCCGGAAAAATGTTAAATGTCATATTTAGACTTTTACTGCATGTTTATTACAGGAACAGAAAATGACTTTTGCTTGTAGGTAATTATGTACAAAGAGAGATATTCATGCACAAAAATATGCAGTATTCTTTATTTATTGTGATTCATCTGTGTGTACTAAAGAGCAGCCTTGTCATGCACATGTCAGTCATCCATTCTTGCCTACAGTATGACTTATGTCCCCTTATTCCATGTGTGTTTGTGTGTGTACACTTGTGTGTGTGTGTGTGTGTGTGTGTGTTTGTCCGCTGAGCACCTCTTTTTCCAAGTATGGTCACTATGAAGCAGAGCTGTCGCTTAGGGGCCTTTGGTGGAAATTAATGAGCGACAGCCAAGGGCAAAAAAAAAAAAAAAATAGAGGAGACAGCTGGGCCTGTCAGCACCCAGAACAGGAGCAGCAGCACCCAGGGGCCACGGCAAGGAGGCGAGGGAGCCGAGGGAGAGGAGAGAGGACCCTCAGCATGAGGAGGCACGAGGTGGTGAGTGGTTTAGAAGATTTTATTCTGTGGGGAATCAATAAAAGTTGCTGGGGGGTTTTTTCATTCTTGGAGAGAAATACATGAGAAAATACAATATAAAAAGGGAGAATAATGCAAGTTTATGGTATTAATGTAAATACTTAAAAACAGAACCATCAATTAAACATGACAGGACAAAATTAAAGGGTCACCTCATTCAAAATGCAAACAAAACATATTAGCCGCCCCACTAAAATGGAGGTCAATGGAACATCATCAAGAAATAATCCTATGAAAACTGTTGGCAGCCTTTTCTGTGGATTATCCAGAGTTACGGGGACATTGCTTCTGAAGAGAGATGTCGAATTTGTTTGTCAATTTTCAATTTTGTAAGCACCACAAATGTCAAAATGACATTGACCTCCATTTTATTGCGTTGGAGGCAGAAATGTTAGAATGCATATCTCAAAACCACTGGAGGAGGTAATTGGGAAAACATGTCTTTTAGGGATTTTGGGCGAACTGTCCCTTTCAGAAATTAAATGTATAACTGAAATGTACTAAAAATGTCAGTCACAGCAAGAGATTTATTTAACATTAATAAACCCATTAGTTATAGCTTATAAACTGCTTTATAAAGTATGCCTTTACATAGTAACAGCTCCATTTTTTTTTCAACAGATGAACTTTAGTAGAGATTTTATGAATCATTTAATAAGTTGTTGTGGTAAATTATAAGTGGAAGAGAGCCAGGTGGAGGTTGGATTTCTGTCCTTCTGGATTTCTGGAGTTCATCCGTACTTCAGTGGTGTAATGTTTGGAGCAGATAAAGTCCAGAAGTCAGAGTGGATCAGCTGAAGTCTAGCTTCTTCTTGACATGCCAAGTGTCATGCTGAAAATTGTGAGGTCAAAGGCAAACAAACGGACTACAGTATGTCACGACTCGGTGCTCGCACGAATGAATCTTTAACACACTTCAAAGTGAGCGAACTAAACTGAATCACTAGAGTCAGTGAACGAATCAGCGTCAGGGCTCCTCGCTGGTGATTCAGAGCGCTGTTGTCAGCTCCTCCATGTCACGTCCTGGATAAGAGCTTAAAAGAACGTGAAAGCCAGGAAGTAGTGGAGGAAGTATTCTTATTTACTTAAGTAAAAGTACTACTACCACTTTACACTTTACAAATACTGCAGTCCTGCGTTGAAATAGTTATTTAAGTAAAAGTATGTAAGTATAATCAGGAAAATGTCTCCTGTGACCGTTACACTATTATATATTATATCATTAGATTAGACTCCAATATTTTATAGATTTGTATCTAATAATTCTAAATTATATTTTAGGCACTGGCCAATGGTTGTTTTTTACTATTTTGTGTAAATAAATAGTGTTATATGTTCTACCTCAAATAAATTGACTGTTAAGTGTCTGTGTTGTGTCGGCCCAGGGATCCATACTGAACCATTAATTGGCTCATTCTTAGTCTTAAATCAATGTATAATTAATTACTCATGACAATATCGTGGAAACGATGTTTGTCAAATGAGTTTATTTGAACAACAACTTAACAAACTGTTAAGGCTGTTGACTGGATGCCCCTGATATTAAAACAAAAATAAATATTTAAAACGTAGCCTTTCAACCTGACAAATACAACATTTGTCTCCATTAGTAGTTGGTAGTTAAAGCCCACACCTGAATTGGTCTTTTATGCAATGCAGCCGCGTGCAATCATCTTAAACTCCCGTCTTTTCATGTGAATGTCCTCACAGCCTTGTGTCAGAGAGCTCTTCTTTTTCACAGGCTGGTAATGGTTTCTATGAAGGCGCAGTCACACAGAAAAGCTGTTTTCATCCTTATGGCGCAGTAAGTGTTAAAGAAGTTTCACTGCATGTTAACTGCTTTGAGTTGTAAAGACATAAAGAGGAGAGAGTGAGGTGCGAATGGAGTCTGTTTCTATGTTACTGCTAATGGCTTTGGACAGAAAAGGAGTTGAAATAAGAAACACAGTGGACAGTTAAGAGTGGAGAGACAGTGCAGCCATGGTCTAAGGCTCGGCTTGTATCGGTCTTCAAACTGGGATCGCTGATTAGTATCAGACACTCCCACACCGCCGCGCAAACCTGCGTCGAATCGCCGCAACGCCTGATTCTGTGTGAAAGCGCCCTAACTGGGGCACAAGATTTCAAAGAATTTTGAAGATTTGTGGTACGTTTTTCCACTTTTTCCCTCCAGCATCTTTTTACTAATATTTTCATATTTATATAAATATATATTTATATAATTATTTTTTCTTTGTGGTGGTGGTAGGCTCTGTCAATATATAATTCTGAGTTAAATCCATTTATTCTCATTTATATCTTTGTAGTTACCTTGTTGAAACTGTCAGTTGTGTTTGTTGAACTGATAATTTAGATTTAGATTTTTCTTTGCTGTATTATATTACTACTCTATATGTTGTTGAATGGACCCAAATGTATTTAATTAGAAAAGAAATCAATGTGAGGAGAATTCACTTAATGTTCTTAAGGTTATAACCAATGTGCAAAAAATGAGCCCAAGTGCCCCTGAAACACCGGCCCAAGTGCTCCTCTGGTTAACTCTGACTTTAGTACATTAACCCTAACCAAAATCTGAACTCGACCCTACCTTAATTAATGTGATACAGGTCAATGTTCTGCATATTGTAACGTCTGCTGGACTAAATTAATAGTACACATCAATTGGGTTTCAAAGTATGATTTAAAGATACAGATTCAGACGCCCTCTTATTCAAAACATACTTGTTAAATTGTTAAACCCCAGTTTTTTGTGATTCAATAGAATCTGTACAATGGACGGAGATTTCATGGATACCACAAAAAGTTTATTTGTGGCACACATTGATTTCAACCGATTCATCAAAGATAACGTGTTTCTTAAAAACATAATAAATAAATAAAACATATTATTTACAAAAGCACAAAGTCATTTCGGCATACAGAACTCCCACTTTGATCAATGATCAGAAATAATATTACTAAACAAAATCTATCATATTCGGCACACACATGGTGCAAATGCATTAAATTATGTCTATTTCATTATAAGCAACAAATGCGGTATGAAATATTTAACCCAACCTGAATGAGGCTCACTCAACATAGAGAGGTGATCGTATTTTTTAAAAGATCTTTCCAGTTTATGGATCATGAGCCTGCAACATAATGAACTGGTGCACAAGGGAACACAAATTGATGGAAAGATAATAGATTATTAAACTTAATGAGATATCACAGAGGTTTTTTTTTTCTCAATTCTTTAGCCCTAAATTGCATTATCATGGTAATGTGGTCGTAGTACTTTTGATGTGTGGTGTCACAAGCAACTTTGTTTTACCCTTTACAGAAATTAACTGAAAGACAATATTACCTGGTGAATAGAAAAACATTCAAAAATCTAAAATATCATGGCAGATCTTATAAAAAGCTTGCCAGGAATACAATGTAAAGTATAATTTGTAGTAAATGGGCTAAAACATGCAAAAACACTGTTATGGAAACACTGAATGAGGCTGATTCCTCCCAGAAATGTGGATACATCTAGTGATATTTTGCTTTCTTTGCTTAAATAATTCATTTTTTAATTAACTTTGTTTGCAAAAACAAAAGTCTGATGTATTAGCAGATTATAGTTAGAAGAAGATCGCTTTATTCGCTATTTAAATATATATTCAGCCAGTGGATTTTTATCCCCATGACAAACTTGCACAAAAGTCTGATCCCACCAACAAGCAGTCCCTGAACCTTCAAGGTTTTCTGTTGGAAGGCCGTCACAGAAGTTATTCTTTCATAACTGCCACATAATGAAAAAAAAATTTAAATAAACGGATATTCAGACCCACTTTCAACACACTGCCCTTGCTATACCTGGTGTAATAATAAATTTAAATGAATTCAAAATTAAATGCTTGTAAATTGTGAAAAGGTGAAAAAAATGTTACCCATTGATTTCGGCCAGTCTTTTGTGAAGTCCTGAAATGAAAAATAGACTCTTTGTAAGATGCTGCAAATGTTTTATTTTTGTGTTCAAATGAAGCAAATCATCCACTTTAATCAGCCCAGCATTTTATTTTACTTTCATCAATTAAATGTGAATATCTGGGGAGTTGATTAAACAGGTTTTTGGACCTTTGTGTTCTGACTTTCTTTGAAATGGAGGGAAATGACATTTTCAGACATGAAATGCCAAAAGGAAAAAAGGAACAGTGAGGAACAGAGGAGGAGCAGCACTGCAGCGAACATTGAAACTCCCAGGTCACTTTGTTTAAAAGAACTGTACATAATTAGATGATTTTTATTGTCCTTTCTGGTTCTTGTTTATCTTGCACCTATACTTCTTGTACTTGCAGTTTTAGTTCTTGTTCATGTTCTTCTTGTTTTTGTTCCTTTTCTTTGTCTCCGCTCTGGACTTTCTGATGTTCTTCCTTTTGTTTGTCTTTGCTCCTCCTCTCGTCCTTGTTCTTCTTTGCACTGTTCTTGTTAATGTTTTTGTTTTTTAACTTTCTTTTTTCTTGTTCTTGCTCATATTTTTGTTCTTGTTCGTCTTCTTCTTTGGTTTTGTTCCTGCTAATGTTCTTGGCTCATGTCTTAGTCATGTTCTTCTTTTCTCTATTCTTGCTCATGTTCTTGTTTGTGCTCTTCTTTGGTTTTGTTCTCTCATTTGTTCTTCTTCATGGTCTTGCTTATGTTCTTGTTCTTTTCCACGTTCATCTTTGCACATGTTCTTATTCTTGTATGTGTTTTTCATTGCTCTTGCTCATGTTCTTGTTCGTGTTCTTCTTTGGTTTTGTTGTCACTAATGTTCTTCTTGGCTCATGTCCCTAAGTCTTAGTCATGGTCTTCTTTGCTCTATTCTTGCTCATGTTCTTGTTCGTATTCTTCTTTGGTTTTGTTCTTGCATTTGGTCTTTCTTATGTTCTTGTTCTTCTTTGCTCATGTTCCTATTCTTGTTGGTGTTCTTCTTCGCTCTGTTCTAGCCCAGGTTTATGTTTTCGCTAATGTTCTTTGCTCATGGCCTTGTTTGTGTGTTGGTTCTTGTTCTTTGTTGATTTCTTCTTGCACATGTTCTTCCTTATGTTTATGTTCTTCAGCAGGACGGCATCATTTGTCTGTGCCTTTCAAATGTTTTACAAACTGTTGTAAAAATGAAACAGTTCAAATAGATTTGACACCATTATGGTTAAGGTTAGCTCAGGCTTAGACACAAAAATAACTTGTGTTGGGTCGAGTTTAAGGAAAGATCATGGTTTGAGTTAAAAGAACTACTTTGTTTAGGTCAGAGGAACTTTGTTGTGTATGTTAAAATAATAACCACTTGGTTTAAGGTACAGTGGCCTCCTGTGTCAAAGTCTGTGGTCCCATCCAACCACCCCACCCTCCTCCCTCTGTGAACTTTGTCGCTCTATAATAACGTCACTACTTCCTCCTTTGCTCCCGACGGACAAGAGTCATACTTCTATTGCTGCTAGAGCACTTTGTTTCACAAGGACACACAACACTGTAGAACACTTGCTTTCAAAAATAGTTTTTCTTTAATTCATTTAACAAGAGTTAACAGAGGCATCTGTACTGTACTGTGTACCTGATGAAGAGCCAAGCTGGGCTCGAAGCGTTGTACTCTTGTTAAATACATTTTTAAAGGGAGCATCCTACAGTGTTGGGAGTCCTTGTGAAACTGTTCCCTCCTCCTGTTTTATATTTATTTATTTATTTATCCATACATTCACTTCTTCATTTACACGTTCCTCCCCTCTGTCTTTCTTTCTTTTGACAAAAATGTTGCCTTTACACAAGAAAGCACAAACCCGTGCAAGACTTGAATAGACAATGTCTGAATTAGTTAACATATGTAGACTACTGTACACTTTCCTTCAATTTTTCATCAAAATAATAGCTTTGCCAAGACGAGGTCCACTACCGTTTTCATACGGCCTAACTCACTCAATTAGGATGATTCCTAACTATTATGTAAAAATATATGGAGAAGGACATGTGAGAAACAGAGTTTTAATGGTCTTAAAGGGAAACTCTGGTATTTTTAAACCTGGGCCCTATTTCTACAAATTCTGGGGTCGAAATGACTAATACTTACCAAAAGCTGTTAAAGAGATCTCTTTAACAAAACGGCCTGTCTCTTTAGGGATCCTTTCCATCAGACACCTAACTATAACATAAATAAATAACAGTCTGAGCCAGAGTCAGCAGCAAAAACAAGAACTTTTAGTGGACGTAAGGATTACGTTGCAGCCATTGCAGCCCGTTCGCTGATGAGGTGATCTGCTGGACCAATTCCAAAACATTTGGTAACTATTAGTCATTTACACCCCAAAATTTGTAGAAATAGGGACCAGGTTCAAAAATTCCGGAGTTTCCCTTTAAGGGGTGCAATTCTTAACATTTCTAATCAATGAAAAACCACAAACAGCACACTCAGCACATTCTGTAATGTATACTCATGTTGGTTGTTATTTTCCAATAAATCCTATGAGTTGGGTGTCAGGCGTGTCCAAAGAGCTGACAGGTTGCATGAATGGAGTAGTGTAAGGAAGAACGAGGGACAGCGATCTCACACACACACACACACACAAACAGCTGACAGAAGTTAGCCGTGGCCCATGTGGGGTTAAAGACTCGTTCCACTGTTGAGATTTCAGCTACTTCCTCTCAGCAACACACTTCATGCACACACGTACACACACGCACACCAACACACACCTTCATTGTTTCTTGATGTAAGTGACAGGTGTGTGTGTGTGTGTGTTTGCCACAGCATGCTGCCACAGTTGTGTTTCAGAGCTGTTGATGTGTTTCAGTTTCAGTGTTGTACAGTTCAAACGTTTGGCCTGATAACTCCACAGCGGTTACTTATCTTTCTGTACTGTTTATATGTTGCTGTCCAGGTAATACCGCATTGATGGTTGTATTTGTTTAAATCTAATCGTCAATATTTCAGTAGTGATTGTTGCATCAATTAGATGAAGAACCCTGGTTTCCTAGGTTTTTATGTCACAAGCTTTAAACAATCATTTCCACCTGATATCTTGATCTATCAGTTTCTAAATTGAGTTTTCAGATACTTTAATGATATACACTCGCTGGCCACTTTATTAGGTACACCTGTACAATCTAATGCAATCCAATACAAACAGCCCTGCCATGAATTCTACTTTTACGAAGCTGATAAATGTTCAGTTTTTGTTGACACTGTCAGAAAGGTGATACTCCTACTTTGTGTTTGTTACTGAGGTCACAGTGATTAGTGCTGTTGTACTTGGCTGCATTATATTGAAAGGTGTTTCTAATATTTTGGCTTTACAGATGATAAGCTAAAAGTTTAATTATAAGTGGAATAAACTTGCTAATGTTTAGTATTTTTCAGAAATTGAAAATGAGACCTGCAGTTTTCCCATTTTTTGATATTTAATGTGCTTGTTCTTATTATTGTAATAAGGTAGGAACTGTTATATAGATTGTTATAAACATATATTTATTTTTAGTGTTTCTATATTAGCTTTTCCCCATTGACTTGTACTCTTTGTAGATACCAAAATATACCACCTAAATATCCAGTATTTCAAGTCAAACAGCACTTTAATTGGACCAAATCTAATTTATTTGTGTGTATTTGAGTGTATGTGTGCACATCTTTTCAACAATTTATGCTGGAAAAACTACACCCAAGTTAATGCTCACACTCACACACACACACACACTCACTCACACACACACACACACTCACTCACTCACATACAACTAAACATAACACACTTTAACCTACAAATATAAAAACATTTGAATGCACACTGAGTGCGCACAGGCATACATCAACAGGTATGATGTGCGCACACACACACACACACACACACACACACACACACACACACACACACACACACACACACAGGCGCTGTCCTTGGTGGGGCATTTGTAGACTAGTGGTAAATGGAGGGTCATGTTCAGGTCTTCCTCATCATGCGACCGAACAAAACCTGCACTCTCCTCCACCACGGAGGGAAAGCAAGTGGTCAAGGATGAAAGAGGTTGAACAGGATGCACTCAAACATCTGCTCAGCCTCTCCCACGTGTATACCTGCAGTATATAATATCACTTTTTAGAATAAAGGCGTATTGTATAAGCATTGAAACGAGTAGTTGATCATTTATTAACATTGTTTTATCAAGCACAAATACTTCCAGCTTCTTCAGTGTGAAGATTTTCTGTTTTTTATTATCATTATAAATTGAATTTCTCTGGTTTTGGACTGCTGGTTGGACAAAACAAGACATCCAAAGACGTCACCTTGGGCTTTCACTATTTTCTGATATTTTATGGATTATACGTTTAATTAGTTACAGCCTATATTGTATATTTATTAGTTTTAAAGTAATTAGTAAGCATACAGGTGCAAAGGAGAAGGAAAAAAAAGCGATGGACTCCTACAAACTGTCAGCACAAAATGCATCGAACAGTGACAGTGTGTGTGTGCGTGCGTGCGTGTGTGTGTGTGTGTGTGTGTGTGTCAAACTCATGGTGGGAAATTGGTAATGCTGAGATATTTAATTTTTTTTTAATTTCAAAACAACAGAAGCTTTTCCTCTCTGGTGTGGAGGAAAATGAAACAGTACTCTGTCTTTCTTTGGTTAGACACAACACGAGGATCAGCCACAAGCATGTGGTTCTGGACGCATTCCAATATGACCACAGTGTGTGTGTGTGTGTGTGTGTGTGTGTGTGTGTGTGCACATTTGTTAAGTCCCCGGCACACCAGAGTCAGTTTTCCACTCATGCTCGAGCTGTTAATTGTGTGCTAAAGAGCATTGATGTTTCTGTGTGTGTGTGTGTGTGTGTGTGTGTGTGTGTGTGTGTGTGTGTGTGTGTACGGTATGCCCACAGCCAGTGAGGTTAATTTAGGTGCAAAAAGTGTCTCAAAAAGTAAAATTTGAACACCTTGTTATTTTAAATTAAGATAAAACTCCACGACAATGAATCTCTATATTTTCTCATGTTGATGAATAACCTCTTCAGTAAAGAATTATCATTAACTGTTACAGTACGCCGGACCTGACATGAGACTTGGACTTGAGTCAGACTTAACTCTGAAGAGGACTCGACTTACTTCACCCCAAATGTCCACTGGATGTGTTTCTGATCCACTGTGGCTGCCAGAGACGATCTGCTACTCTTGTAGACTGCAGGCCAACGTCCGAGTGAAGCATCCTAGTTGCTGCTCTTTTATCCGCTCCGCTATCTTTACACATCAGGTTTATTTTTGCCGGGGCAACACACGCCTCTAAAGCCTGGAATTCACTTGTGAATGTATATATATGCTTAGGAAACTAATATTAAATTCATTTTAAATTCAGTTACTTTTATTTACGACTTTGTTATGTAACTTCTACTCCAAAGTCTGCGACGCAGGAGGAAGAACGCGATGAGCTGAGTGGAGGGTGAAGTAAACCTGCACAAATTTCTCACATCAAGTTCAACTTTTAGAAACTCTGATGTGCGAATTTGTGCCATTGACCAATAGCAAAGGACCTTGACAACGCTGACCTTTGAGGGGACAGAGAGTCCAAAATGAATAAAGTTAACTGGGTTGCACTTTTATTTTTCCCTCCTCTGTGGTATAAACTGTTTGATAAAACAGCAAAAGTTTGCAGAATCTTAAGACACAGGAGCTGATGGTACAAATACGTGTTTTTACTAAACTGTGTGAACTTATTGGTTTGCAGAGGACATGGACAAATGACGTATTTTTCTTTTTTGGTTGTTGTTTCTGGTTTCTTTTAGGCCTTTTCTGAAACAACTGATGCTGTTGTTCTTCTTGGGAGCACAGTCTCCCCTACTGACTTGACTTGAGACTTGATTTAGGACTGCTACTAACAATTATTTTCATTAACGATTAATCTGCAGATTATTTTCACGATTAATCAATTAGAAATCGTTTAAAAAATTGTGAAAAATGCTCATCACAATTTCCCAGAGCCCAAAGTGACGTCTTCAAATTGTTTCTTCTGTCCGACCAACAGTCCAAAACCCAAAGACTCTTCATTTACTGTCGGAAATGACAAAGAAAAAGCAACAAATCTTCACATTTAAGAAGCTGAACCAGCAAAAGGTGGACTTTTTTACTTGAAAAATGACTGAAATGGTTAATCACTTATCAAAACAGTTGGTAATTTAGCTTTGTAAGAAGGAAAATGTTCAAATTAGTAACTGACATTCAGACGTGAAAGACTTGCAACAGACTTTCAATTTGCTTTGAAGACTTGTGACTTAACTTGGTCTTGACTTGGCTTTGACTGACTGAAAAACAGCTCTGAATATCCCTGCTGTTCCTGCTGCTGGGAAATAATTTCATATGTAGAGCATCGAACACTCGATTCTTGCGGCAGCTTCCTCTCAAATCCATCAAACCTGCGAGTGACAGCAGAGAGGATGCCGAACATTCCCGACTGAAAATTCCTCATTGAACCTTGGCGGTTCCAGTTCCATAATACACACAGATCGATCGCTGAATAGTGCCTATGGGATCAGCTGAGCTGCACTTCAATGGGAGATATTTTGGGGTTTTAATAGCTTCCCTGCGCCACTTGTGGTGGGGAACAGGTGTGCCGGTTGTTGGAGAGGTCAGCCAAAAGGACAGTCGAGTGCCAGAATGACAAAAATTGGTACAACAGATTATTAGCACAAGGGGAAAATCAATGGTGATAACGTAAGAGTTATAATAATGTGCAAATACTCTTTTTTTTAATGCTTATTTATAGCGCAGGTTGACTGAGCATGCATGCTCTTTTACAGCAGTTTCTCATACAGTTACTCATTAAAACTTTCCTAACATTGGCCTCTCGTGTAGTTTTGGGTCAGTGCAGGCAAACATCATGTCTGAGTTAATTGAAATAACATGTAGAAGCTCAAAAGCCATCTCTAATAAATGCATCACTGTGGCATCAAAAAAATAAATGAAATGCTTTCTTGTTTTGCTTTTCACAAACAACAAAACATCATGGGAATATTTGGATGTCATTAAAAATGTGACATTGATTATTAAAAAGGATCATTTTATATGAGAAATAAGCTTATTTTTGCTCGGTCAGTCAGAGGTTATAATGATCAGTCAGCTGGAGACTTCATTATAAAAGGGATCATCAAAGGTTCATGTAAACAGCTCAGTCTAAATAAATTGGTGCAACTGACCACAAACTTCCCAGCTGTGTTTTTGGTAATTTTCCCACAGGGCGTGATCGAACATTTCATTAGTGTTGGAAATCCCAAGTACTCCCCCCCCCCCCCTGCTGTGGGTGTGGTGTTTCTGTTGTGAACGTGTTATGAAAAGTCAGATGACGGTGCAAACTTGACATCAACAAGGTGAAAATATTTGTCAGCAACCCTGCCTCTTAGAAATTAATTCATATACTTTTAATTGTATTAATTTATAAATATACTACTGTTTGTATGTGAGCAAATGCATTTTAAGAGAAACATAATGCTACCCTATTTATATGTTTTTAATGAACATATCTGCAAAGATGCAAAAATACTGAACGCGTGGGCAAAATATTGATGACCGTTTGTCATTTGTTTTCTCACGATATCCACTCATATTAAAGGGAAACTGGTATTTTTAAACCTGAGCCCTATTTTCTTTCTTTTATTACAAATTTTGGGGTCTAAATGACTAATAGGTACCAAAAGTTTTGGAATTGGTCCAGTAGATCGCCTCTGCTGGCAACAGGCTGCAATGGCTGCAACGTAATCCTTTGGGGCAACTGCGCCCGTGAAAAGTACGTCCACTAAAAGTGCTTGTTTTTGCCACTGACTCTGGTTCAGACTGTTAATCTAAGTGTCTGACAACATTATGGAAAGGATCCCTACAGAGACAGACCATCTCTCGCGAGATTTCAGAGCGAGACTTTTCCTTGAGCGAGACTTTCTGTTACAAAAAGGATCTTACTCTCTCATACTACATACAACCAAATCCAAAACTTCTGGTAAGTATTAGTCATTTAGACCCCAAAATTTGTAACAAATAGGGCCCAGGTTTAAAAATACCGGAGTTTGCCTTTAACTAAAGCACGATAGTGTTTTTATGGTTATGTTTTGGCACTTGAGACACTCGGTTAAAGTTCAGGAAAGACCGTGGTCTTGATTTAATATTAAAAAAAGGTCAACAGTGAGTTTAAGCAAGAGACAAGATGTGTCAACTCCATTAACATTTAACCAAAACCACCGTCTTTCGCTAACCTTAACCAATCCAAACCTAACCACAGTCAACTCAGGGACTCAGGAATGTGAACCCTGGTCTCCGTGTAGTGATGCTAAAAATGATATAAAATGATTATAATAAGTTCAGGTATCTGTAATGTCACAACACACTACTGACAGACATTTCAAAAATCCTCATGGGGAAGTTATTTGAATGTAGTCTAATTCCAGACCTCTGAACTGCTGCAAACATCTCCAGTTTTTCATCAGTTCAAATAGTGAATGAAAAATGAAAGAAATGTAAGTGAAATGAACGAAACAGCAGTTCAGTCTGATTATCAGGATATACTGAAAGTGTCTGAATAATAATAAAAGATTTATTTTTATTATTTTTATTCTCTACCCCGAGCATAATGCTTGGAGACAAAGTACATACCGTGAGAAAGAGCACAAATGAAACCTTCACTCATTTGTTTGTACTTGTTTGATAAGTGTTGGGTGAGTTGCCGGTGACCCCTGAGCTCTAGTAATAGCACCAAACTGGGAGCAAAACTATTTGACCTTTGACCTCTAGAATTTGGGAGGCCACTGAGGAATTGTGGGACTTCATAGCATCACATTCCGCTCATCGGTCGGTTCGATTTGTTTACTCATTCAATTAGCAGCAAGTGCTTAACTGTGACTTCAAACGCTGGAAAAGATTCAGCTGTGCATGAAGGAAATATAATGATCACTAACCCACACCACCTACACCAGGTATTACATTTTGAATCAGTACATGTAGTTCTTTAACCCGGTGGTTCTCAACTTTTTGTAACTTAAGGTCCACTTCTGATTGTTAAAACATTTCCGAGGACCACCTTCCCAAATAAATGAGAAAAAAAAATCATAACATCCCCGGTGCTTTGAGTTTAAGTGTCTCTGGAGCTTCGATAGTTTTAGAGCCTCATTTGAGAGGATTTCACCACATTCACCACACCCTGCTTTGCACGTCTGCCATTATGAATCCAAATTTAATGTACTTAGGCTCATATTTCCTCACCACACGCTTTGGAGCTTTTACTGGCGCAGGATTGTCTTTTCTCTTTTTCCCGTTTCAAAAACTGCATCCGAGGGAACGTTAGCTAGCTAACAGTTTGTCTCTACCTGATGATGCGTCATGATTGGCTGGTGATATTCAAACGTAACTGCTCATTGAAATTATGCCTTTTAATTTGACGTTTTTTATTCATGTGAATCTTTGGGCGCTGGTTGAGAATGGCTTCTTTAACCTACTGCTTATCATGCTCACTGATCACTTTATGATTTCAAACTGATCAAACTGATGACGTCAGGAACATGAGGATTTGCCTTTTTTGTAAAAAGAAAAAAAACGGAAAAAAAACCAAAGCATTGACGATTTTCTGACTGTGCATCTTCATATTGGTGATTTTATAACCACGATACTCTCTAATTGACCTTATAATCAATGGGAATTAGGTTGATTTGTGATTCTGAAAAATAGCACTATCACAAATAAGAAGTGACATTAATGAATTAATGGCTGAAATGTCCAGCTTTTAAACTTGATCAAACCAGATGAAAATAAAGAAGAATGAGAAGCCAACACTGATAATTTCAGGATTACTACATAAAATTATTGTAACCGTATCCATGTTCATATAATCAAGAGTGTTAAATAGCACCCAATTTAAAATCTATTTTAAAAAACCTATGTGGAGCATGATGGGTGGTGCTGATGAAGGGGTACTTGAGCTCATCTGACAGGGCTGTGGGGTCATGTCAAGTGAAAAAGGTTACCTACTGCGCCAATCATGCCAACAAATTCACAAATTTAAAAATATAGTTCCCAAAAAAATGGAAAAACCCATATTTTTTATGAGCTCTGCTGCGTTTCCTCCCCTGTCATGAACTGGAGGCTGGCCCGAGATTTCACAATGCATCTAATGACCTTGAGAAGGAATAAAAGAAAATAAATGACCAAATCTCAACACAACGTCCAACTTAACTTAATGACGGCTCGAACTGACAAAATCACAAACTGCGCAAGTGGAGCCACATCAGGTGTTCATTAATTAGCTTGAGTTACATTAGATTAAGCCTTGTGTTGCAAAAATAATCTCACTGCAGATGTGGTTAAAAGCTCAGGGAAAGCTACAGTAGTAAGTGGACCTCTGAGTGAAGATTATTTTGCCGCACTTCTGTTTCCAAGGTCAAGAATGAACCTCCATGTTCTAGACATTAAGCGTGAATGCTCAGGTGAGTCAGTGCAGAAGCAAATTTCAACACAACCAACACCTCAAACAAAAACACGTTATCAGGAGAAGACTTAAGAAAATAATGAAAATATGTGGACAACAGCAGACATATGAATACATGTGAAATTAACACAAATATAAAATGTGTTGGATCATGAAAAATGTTTTAGGCTACTAAAGAAGCCATGATTTAAGTAGACATTTGAGTTAATAGCTTTAAAGATGTTATGATTTCCTGTTTTGTAATTAAAAGCCAATTAAGGCCGAGGTGGAGCTCTGGCCTCTGATTGGCGGGAGGGATCAGGATGGGTGTGTGGAGGGAGGAGGGTGCAGGGTGGAGGGGGTTCCCTCCGGTGCGCCCGGCCGCAGTCCAGTGCTTGAAGAGCGCAGAGCAGCGCAGCAGAGAGACTCTCCACCGTCCACCGTGTCCTTCACCGCCGGGATTACCGTTTCCTCTCCGTCTGAACAGACCTGCTCTCTAAATGAAGCTTGGTTCTCCTCCGTGATTTCTTCGCCATGAGCTGCCTGGATGTGATGTACCAAGTGTTTGGTCCTCAGCCTTATTTCAGCTCCTACAGCCCCTATCACCACCAGGTATGGGTCATATATTCTTATCTAACTTATCTCTGCACTGCGGGCTTTAGATCAGTTTGAAACTTTAATATTCAGGTTTTAAAGTCCATAGAACAGCCTAGAAAAACTTAATTATATGCAAAAGCGGGAGATTAAACAGCTAAATGTGCCCATACAGCCATCAGCTATGGATAATATATTTATAAAACTTACTCATTCAACTCATACAGCCCTTAACACCACTTAATATCTTCTATATATCCAAAAATATGTTAATCACACTGTTAATTTGCACTTAAACCACCATAAAACGCAGGCATGGACTGTGTGTATGCGCTACATGCAGAGAGGAACTCGTGCGTAAAGCTTTACATAATGAAGCGAACGTTAAACTTTCTTTTGGGTCACTTTGTTTGCATTTATATCCACATTAATCTTAATTTCTCCAGGTTAAATAAGAGTCCTCCACTTCACACGAGCGTTTGTTTGTTCCATCTCTGTAAGCTCATTTTAGTTTGTCAAAAGTAGAAAGAAAAGAAGATATATTTATTGTATTTTCTTTAATAACGCTGGCAGATTAGTTTTATTCAAGTCGAAACTGACGGATTTCACGTATCATATATAGTTTAAAAGAGTTTTGTAGAGTTTTTATATTTAAAAAATGGTGTTTTTTTAGAACTTGGCTCTTGGTTTATGACCATAACTAGTCGAAAACAATAAATGACAAACAGCCTAAAGTCTTATTTCCTTCCTAATGTAATGTTACAATGTTGAATAAATAAAGTCCATAATTTAGGATTAAAATCAATTATATCTCATCATGTTTTGCCTGTTGATACCAATATTTTACAGCATAATTGTTGCATTAGTTGCCAAATAATAAAAGGTATCACAGATCTATTAATTTCACTTTTCCATGTAAAAAGACTTCATGCCTGTGACTGAACAGTTTGAGTGCAGCAGGTTTTTGTGAGGCCTTTCCAGACCCGTTAAAGGGCTTTTTTCACTCTCTTAAAACCTCTCAGTCAACATCCAGGCATATTTCACATAGTGCAAAAACTCACTTAGTCTGTCACCTAAACAGACTCTGGATCAGCCAGAGCCTCCCCATGCCACATACCACACTTTTATAATATATATTTTCACTGTTTATTAACTAGAGTTTTGCTGATCAATTATTTTGTATGGTTTATCTAATACATTTGTCATATAATAATATATAATAATAGTCTTACTGTAACTTAAAGCCATTTCATATACATATAGTTTTTGCACCATAATCTGGACTTTGTGTATTTATCATATAAGTAAAAAATAGTACTGTACATATGTTAATATACAATATCTGTGTACTGCAATTTATATAGTGATGCAGCTGTAAATTAAAAGACAGGCAAACTATTAGGTGGAATTGGTGATCATTAAAAAGGCAATCAAACACCAATAACATAAATGTATTGGGAGGAAAGTATTATTTTTTCATTTTTAAATAAAAGACACACCCTTGGGTGTCATTTATATAATTTATGTCAGTTTTCACATAAATAGATGGCAAAAAGTTCAGGTGGGTTTATCTCCTACTGCACACCTGTTGTGTCCTGAAAAAAAACCCTAATTTTTATGAGGTTTAGAGGTCAAATGCCATACATTGCTTTAAGTCTTTATTATCTAAAATATTCCCAAAAATCTATGCAACTATCTAAAATCTATCCATTTATGCAAAATGACACTAGATAAACACACAGTTCAGTAACGTATATAAATCTGCATGTCCTTCTTAGAAACTGGCCTTGTATTCCAAAATGCAAGACCCCCAGGACAGCGGCAGCCGGCTTGGCCCCCCGGGGCCCCCGGCGATCAAAGAGGAGGACAAGGAGCTGCCGCCGGGAGCCGAGTACCTGAACTCCCGCTGCGTCCTCTTCACTTACTTCCAGGGAGACATCAGCGCCGTGGTGGACGAGCACTTCAGCCGAGCCCTCAGCCACACAACTGCATACCCGCATACCTCGAGCAGCCACAAGGCTGTAAGAGGTGTGTGTGTGTGTCTTTTTGTATGTGTGTGTCAGTGTTTTCACTCAATGTATGTCTGTCGGTGTGGAAAAGCCACTGAAACAGGGACACTACATTTCTCCAGTGAAACCCACGAAATGCTTTAATGTTTTTGGTAATTCTGCCGTGCCGTGCTGTAGATTTCTGTAATTTTGCTTGCTGCTGTTGTGGGATTCCCCAGGATTCAGTAGCTTTGTCTTGGTCTCTTACAGATTTCCACCAGGTAACATTTGATTAAATATTGTGATGCAAAGATTTGCAATATTGCAATAACCGGCAATAGTTTTCTTTACTTACTTCAATCAAGAGAACAGATCTGAACAACAAAATCTTCACTTTTACGCTGCAGAGTTCCACTGATGTTGGTTTTTGATGGCCGTTGCATATTTGATCTGGAGCTGCTGATTTCCAGTGTTGCTCTGCTATTCACTGTCTTTTAATTTGACATTTCTTGTGCTCCTCCGTTGTTTTCATATCAGAGATGAAATGGCTTTTTAGATTATTTTGGGACACTAAAACCTCTCCCCTGAAACCAGAACAATTCTGTATAAAACTGTATTTAAATTTGTTTCGTGTGAAATCTAAGCTTACGTCACATTGGACTGAGTTAAACACTGCAGTAATGATCACTTCTACATAAATATGTGGAGATCATAACAGCTGGAGAATATTAGCAAGCCTCAGCTTTTGTTTGTTATAGTGGCTGTCAGTCTGTTTGGGTTGATATTTGGAGTGATCTGAATTTACGTAACAATAGGAATACCTTTACAGGGTCGGATTAGGGATACGGAAACCATTTTCTTTACATTCTTTTTGGTTAATTTTATTTCTTATTATTTGGAGAGCTGCATGTTTTGAGTGACATGTCAATGGCCTTTGAATAATTTACATTCATAACACAGTTGAAAGTATTTCCCAGGAATTTCTCTCTTTTATTATATGCCTTTTGGCGTCTGTCACAGACTTCAAACTGTGCTCATGTGAATTTCTCTTTGGTATCACGTTAACTGGTGATTCTTTTATTATTGATCTCAGCTACAGAAATAACAGGATGCTGAAATAAAATGGGGTCCCCATGTTCAAACTTATTCGTTTATATAAATGGCTGAAAAAAATTCATACAGAAGGATTAATGTCTTTGTTGTTTGGCAAGCAGTATTCCTTAGTTAACAGCCGACTTGCTTTTCATTTTGTCTCCTTTCATGGCCGTTTCTCATCTCCAGCATCTTTGTGTAATCTAGCGACTTCTGAATCCAACCAGAAACAAACAAAAAAAGGCAATAATTTAAGTTCATCTTTTGCAGTGGTTTACTGCAACTAATGGTTGTCATTATCCATTAATCTGCTGATTATTTTCTCAATTAATCGATAATTTGCTTCATCTATAAACATGTCAGAATATTGTGAGAAATGCCCATCACAAGACTCCCATCTTCAAACTACTCCTTCAACAGTCAAAATACCCAAAAATAATCAATTTACAATGATATATAACAGAGAAAAGCAGTAAATACTCACATTTAAGAAGCTGCTGCTTTCTGTCAATCGACGAATCAATTTCAGCTGTAATTAGTTCTGCAAAATAAGAGATGAATAAGATATCACCAAAAGGAAAAACAGTTTTAAAGTGAGGTATTATGGCCACAGTGTACGGCTGATAGCTTCGGAAAAAACGTGGCCCTTGTGATACAAATTTCTACATTTACGAACTATTTCTGAGGTCAAGAATGAATCTTCCGCCTCAAATGTAGCTTAAATATGCTTTAATAATTAGTTATTTTAGGCTAATTTAGTAACCAGTAACTGTTTAGGGAAAGTAAACCAGCTTTCTTTATAGAGTAACAGTTTGGATTTCTGTCTTCACAGATGGATCATTCCCTATGAGCCAGAGAAGTTTCCCTCCGTCTTTCTGGAACAGCTCCTACCAGCCGTCGGTCTCCTCCACGCTGGGCAGCGCTCTGTCCGCTCCCCACACAGAGCTCCCCTTCCCCGGGGACCCGTACTCCTCCGCCTCCCTGCACAGCCACCTCCACCAGTCCAGCCCTGACACCTGGCACCCCTCCCATCACCACCACCATCACCACCACCACCCATACTCACTAGGGGGTGCTATAGGCACCCAGGGCTCAGCATACCCACGTCCGGGGGTTCACGAGATGTACGGCACGACGTTCGACCCGCGCTACGGTTCCCTGCTGGTGCCATCGGTGAGGCCTCATCACCGCCTGACGTCCGGCAGCTCGGTACCGGGGCCCAGCGCCTCGCCCTGTGACCTGGGAGGGAAGGGCGAGTCGGGGGCGGGTTCGGGATGGAGCGGTGCCTTCACCGGAGCCGGAGCAGAAATCGGACTCAACATGGACACAGGTATTGTCAATTTTTCACGTCAAGTCGGTTTTATTTATATAACCCAAAAATCAAAAGGGCTTTACCATCTGTACAGCACACAACATCTTCTAAAAACTCACTCCCACAAAAACTTAAATTTGGAGGAAAAAAAAAGGAAGAAACCTCAGGAAGATCAACAGGGGTTAGATCTTTCTTCCAGGACGGACAGACGTACAGTAGATGTTCTACGTACAGAGAAGATTAGTGAAATTGTTGTACAATATGGAGAAATAGAATGACATCATCTGTCATCATTCAAATGTATGACAAAACAACTTAGTGATTTGGTGTGTGTGACACAGTGTCAGTCTAATCAAACACCACAGAGTTTGGTCAAGAAAATGTCTTAGTTGATAGTTTATAAGGTTATCTTTATGGTTTCCTTTCATGGCTGTCTTTTAGCAACATATATAATGTATAACACTAGAGAGACCTGTGGGTTTCGGGGGAGCAAAGAGGGCTAACAAGCCATCAGCCAATTCTTTTCAAAAATCTTTGAAGTTTGAACAGTAAGTTGGTCTAGGACAGTGGTTTCTAACCTGGCAGTCTGGGTCCCAATGTGAGGGGTTGTGAGATGATTAAGAAAACAAAAACCTATTCGGGGCTCTAAAAATTATTCAAATCACTCTTTACCTGATGTGCTCACAGCTCAGCTCAGCTCAGCCAACCCTGTCTTCTACAAACTAAATTGTTTTCCCTAATTACGCTGTGCTGTCAAACGTAATCGCTGCCTGGATTATGTTCACGGGCAACGTTTGTTTGAGTAAATAAAGCACTACAGTACATTCATGTACAGCAGCAGCGTCTCAGGGACCTGGTTGTGGTGGATGGTGGGCGTACAAAGCGCAGGACTGTGACTTTGAGTTTGCATCCAGAGTCCCATCTGTGGTTTGGTTTAGGCAACTAACCCACTTTGGTTAAGGTCAGGAAAAAAATCTACTTTCAGATTAATGTTAATAAATACACAGTATCTTGTGGATTAAGTCACTGTGGACTTTTTTTCTGTATTAAACCAAGACCCTGATCTTTCCCTAACCTCAACCAAGTGCTGTTGGTGCCTAAACTTAATTAACTTGAATATTTCCATTTGATTCATTACAGGGCTGTACAGACAGGGGAAAATAAAATAAACGTGCAAAAGTGCAAAAGTTACAGTCCATGTTGGACTTCCCTCAGTCAGCCCTACATGTGGGTTACTCTGCAGGTGCACCTAGTCAATGATCGAGGGCTTGATTAAACACACACAAAGCCAAATTCCAGCAGGTCAAGTCGTTAGAAACACAGTAGAAGAATATAGTGACGAAACATAACCAGAAAAAAGTTTAATGATGCTGTAGTTGCTGCGAGTGGATGTTGTATTGCAAGATCAGATATTTTGGCAGAAAAAAAAAAAAAAGAAAAACGTTGTCATTGAACATTTTACTGATACATTCAGCTTCAACATTTTTGCAGCTTGCCAGATACATTAAACTAATCAAATTAATAAAAAACGACATGTATATAAATGTAATTTCTAGGAGACAGGGTTGGCTCAGCACATAAGTACTCTCATTTCATGTCATTTCTTTTTACAAGGGGTCCCAAGTTGACTTTACTTTGTTTTAAAGGGTTACAAGTGAAAAGGGTTGGGACCCACTGGTCTAGGAAAGAAACTGTCTAAATAAATCTGAATGGTGTTCCACTGAGCAAGGCTTGGTCACTGAGCAGATGTACTGTAGCTATTTAAATAACTTGCAATTATTTACGGTGTATACCAAGGATGTTTGGAGCACTTTAATAGAATTTACATTACTGCTGTGGATTATTTAATTCGGTCAGGTGAGAACAGCTCCACTCAAGCTCAGATAGCACTAACTTCAAGTGTAAATACATATCGATTCTCTTGAAGAATCTCAAGAACTGAGGAAGTTATTGGAAACAACCTCAAAATATGAGATTTTCTGAGAGTGTTGGTCACTGTCCGACCGCTGTTTTACATTGATTTCATTAGATGGACATTTATTATCAGATATGCAGCAGTTTTTTCAACTTTAAACATCTTGAATAACAGAACCAAAAGTCTGGAATTTATCCAATGTTTCTCATTCAGATGTTTATCCAATGTGCTTCTCATTGGGATTAGTAAATACTAGTAACTGATGTTGGTAAATCACAAAAAATTGAAGAAAATCAGTGATTTCAGGTTCACTTGTAATGGGGCAATACAGTTAAATAAGATAAATTAAGGTTTTAGTTACGTATGTGATCACACACTTGAACTGTGACTAGATCTGAAAACCAAAAAGACTTGAATACATACCAAAGACTAGGTGGTGACAATGGATTGAAAGACAAGACGACCACCACACTAAGCTCAGGAGAAAGACCAAGTGTGGTCGACACACGATTGATTATACAATAAAATGATTAGAGCTCAGTGTGCGGTCCTCTCGTCTTCAACAGATGTTAAAACCACCAATGAAAACAGTCAAAACAGCTTAACAAATAGAGAAATCTAAGTCAAGCTGACATCTGTCGTCATCGGTAACAGGCAGATTTGTAAAATAAGCATTTGGTTGGTGTTAGATGCATTTTCACTCTTAAATGTTGACACACTGAAAATGTCCTGCTTGTGTTGGGCCGATGCTGAACTTGGCCGACACCTGTCTCCTGTTGTAGAAGTGTTTGGGTGGAATAAAAATGACTATCTGATTAAATAAAAGCAGCATTAAAGACATTCAGTATGACCATGTAGCAAAGCAACAACTTGAAAGAATGAAAACCAGATATGAAGTTTTTGTTTTTTTCCGTGCCTCAGATCAACTTACCACAAGTGGTTTGAACCAACAAACTGACTGTCAATCAGCACTTTAACACCAGCTGTCAACTTCCTTTTCTGCTGCTGTCTTGCTTTCATCCCCTCTCTGCCTCGGGCAATTCCTCCTGCTTTTATCAACAAGACATTTGCGCTTCTTTTTCTAATCTCCCTTTTCTTGCTTTTCTCTTCTTCCACTGCCTTTTCTTTTCTTTTCCTCCTTTCTTTCCTCCTCTCTCAGGTCTGCAGGCACAGGATAAGAGCAAGGATTTGTATTGGTTTTAGAGACTGCTGAGACCCCCCCACCCCCCTCTTCACTCCTACTTCAGGCTGCAGCCTCTTTCCTCCACTCCTGCTCTACCCTGTTGCTCTGCCGCTGTTATGGGATGACTGACAGAGAAACTGAAAATCGGTCAGACGGCAGTTTTGTGCTGTAACAGCTTCTGGTCTAATTGCAGCTCGGTGTTACGGCGGACTGTGCAGCAGCAGCACAGCCCTGCTGAGCTGAAAGCAGACAGCGTGGATACAAAGCGAGCGTGGAAACAAAAGTGGACTCACGGAGAAGAGAGAGAGAGAGAGAGAATCTGATCTTGACGGATGTGGACAAAGACGAGACTCTTTGTGCTTCTGTAACAGGCAGGGACAACATTCCTAAACTGGAAAAAGTCTGGGGACAGACGGACAGAGACATGTGTTGTCAAACTCCAAAGACAAGCGCTTGAAGGACTTGGCAGGACTTGCCTCGCTGGGACAACTGGGCAACAGACACTGGGAGTGTTATGGCTGGAGGAAAGGCCGTGTTGGTGTTGAGGAGGCCGCACAGCGAGACGGCGAAGGCAGGAGGAGTCCAAACACTCTGGTTTACATGGAGTATTGGTTCAATGTCAACTGAAAAAAACACTGTCAGTATTTTATGGCACAGTCAAAGTTAAATTAAACAGTTTTGGATGGTTTTCAACTGACATCAACATATATTTAAGTTATGATTTCACAAGTAACAGCTAAAACAACTCCAGTTCCATACTGTGTACAAACTCCGAGCAGGTTTTGAGCATGTTGAAACAAGAGAAAATGTAGTCCGTATGCATATTAAATCCTCTTGTTGATGTACTCTGTTGTCCCACAATGCAATGCACAACAAAAATGGAGGAGCTGCTGACAGCTGCAAAAAAATAAAATACACTGGTGAGACAGCTCCAGGAAGATCTTAGAAAACAGGAAATAATGATTAAGTCTTTGTTATTCTCTTTGTGAAGTTTAAATGGCAGTGGTAACTTCACAGTTTGACCACTGGAGCATGTGCTGCTTCCATTCCTGTTAGGACAGTTGAGCATACTGATTTCTTGTACACTAAGTTCACAGTGTAATATGGTAAATTCTAAATACAGTAGAGCATACGGATACTGTTAATATGTAGTATGGAGTTGGGACACACTTGTCTCAGTAAGATGTTACAGTGACTAGGATGTAAGCATGGATTTGGTGATTTGCAAGTCAAATAACATTTTGACATTTAAAATCTTGGATAAGTTGGTTGTAAAAACAAATACAGATGTTGATATTTTAACATGTAGGGCTCCAAACTAGGAGCTGAAATAGTCACTGAAATTACTGCTGGGCAGGAAATCAATTGACAACTATTTGGATAATCAGTAAATAATTTAAGTCATTTATCAGGCATCAAACATTTGCTGCTCAAAGCCTCTCAACTGCGTGGATTTGATGCTTTTCTCTGATTTATATGATTGATTACTTTTGGGTTTTGGACTGTTGGTTATACAAACAAACTATTTCATGATGTCACTTGGGCTCTGGGAATTTATGACGGATATCATTCCTTATTTCTTTTACAGTTTATACACTGAACAACAAATTAAATAATTGAAAAATAATGAAAATGATAATTAGTTGCATCCCTAATTTAAATGTTATTCAAACAGTGGATATTTGTAACCTAGATGTCCAAATGAATCACATTTGGTCCAGCCTTTTGACCTGGAAATTACAAAAAAAAAAAAACATGTTCACTGCTAAATAGTGACACCTGCTTATTTTGGACGTATTCTCGAGTCATTATATTATACAAAGATTTCTGAACTGCTGTCTATGAAAGACATAAGCTCAGGTTTTAAGAAATTTCTATTTAATTAAAAAATGCACATTTGACACTGCAGCAGTTGAAGAACAACTATTTCCTGTCTCTATGATGAGTGTCACAAACTTCTGTTAAAACTGTTTGATGGGCTAAATTGGGTAAACTGAGCCTTTAACCAAACGTAGATACAATGAGGATTGATATTTTGACGAGAGTGCACCCACCTCAGCAGCAGAATGGTGCTAACTGGAGCAACCACCATTACGCCTCTACACTTACCTACTGAGTGGACTGAACTGTGCTAACCTCTTTGTTCTGGACATTTATGAAACACTATTTTATGGTGAAAGAGATTAAAAAACATCAACATGGCTGTGTCAACAAAAGAAATGTAAACTTCACACTAATGGCTGCTGAGAGAGAGAGAGAGAGAGAGAGAGAGAGAGAGAGAGAGAGGAGGGGTCCCTCTGATGAATGAGGAGAACGACGGCTATTTGAAGCCACTTGACTCTTTCTCTCCCTGCTCCCATGCAGCTGTCAACGACAACTGCTCTTCAACTCAGTGAACACACACACACACACACACACACAAAAACTCATCACACACACACACATATCTTTATTACTTAGTGTGGACCATGATATTTGAGTTCTTTGTGAGGGCCACCTCGTCCACTGAAAAAACAAACCTATCACTAGTTGGGTAAGTTGTTGCTTTAAAAAAAACCTTCCATCCATTTTCTATAACCGCTTATCTTTAGATATCCTTAGGGGGGCTGCAGCCAATCCCAGCCGACACTGGGCGAGAGACACATAGAGACAGAAAGCCATTCACTCTCAGTAGCCAGTGGACTGTGTGAGGAAGCCGGAGTACCCCGAGAAAACCCACGCAGGTACCTGTAAACTCCACACAGAAAGCCAACCAGTGGCCAGAACCCTCTTGTTGTGAGGCGACAGTGCTAACCACTGCACAACCAGTTTCTCATGTTTTGTGTCACGTCTCTGTGGTTTTTTGCAGTACATACAGCAATGGTAGCTTACCTGGTAGAGCGCGTACCAATAAGGCTGAGTCCTCATCACAGCGGCCCAGGTTCCTTTGCTGCATGTCATCCCCTCTCTCTCCCGCCTTTCCTGTCTCTCTGTCACTATCCAATAAAGTCAAAATGCCAGAGAAAAAAAAGTAATGTCTCTTGTTCCACTTTTTTCCTTTGAGGCAGCATTTTACTGTAACTTGTGACCTACACTCATCCTCATTGTCAGTGATTGCTGCCTTAACAACGCTGCTAGAATGATAGAGTGGTACCTTAAATAAATCCTCAAAAGTGTGTGTAAACATTGTAATAAGAGCTTCTATTGGTTCAGTAGGCATTGATATAGTTCAAGGCAGAACAGCGGTTACTTTCCTGGAGAATTGTTCAAAACCAATCTCAAGTGCGTAGGCACTCTTGTGGGCCTTTGTAATCTGAAGCCGCAATCAGCATAGTTCCTTTTATATCAGTTCATCAGTTCATGACCTCACGCACACACCGGCAGGTCAATCAAAAACAGGGCTAGAAAAGCTAAGGCTGGAGAGTCTGTAGGGAGCAGGTCAGTGGGCAGGAGACTAATTAGTTGACAGGCTAGGGTGGGAAAAACACTGAGAACAACTGGTGGCCAGGTGAGAAATTGCAGGGTCTGCAATGACAAGAGTGGTTAGTAAAGCATAGCAACTGGTGTGAGCAGGAGGTCATTTTTTCCTGATACAATGTGAGACAGGTATTGATTTAACTTTGCACTAATGATGTGGCTAAAGTTGATAGTGGTGTTGAATTGCATTATATTTTAAATATGTTGTAAAATGTCCCAATATGTTGTCAAAAAATGAGGAAACACCTATTACCAACTATTCAATTCAATATAATACACACAAGGCAAAATAAGGAAATGCAGTGGTTGTTTAAAACTCTGGGATGCACTGCTGCATTTAAATACATTACATAAATCACAGACAGTTAAAACAATTAAAAATGATAAATTAAAATAATAAACTCCTGGATGCATAGGTGCAACCACAAACACACCAGCAAAGTATTTCAGAAGCAGCACTCGCAGTGCTTAAAGTAGTACTGAGAGTTGTTGTAATAGTTTTTGAAATTGCTAAGTTGTAGTTATTGTAGTAAATTGTAGTTAATGTTATTAATGTTAATGTAATTAAAAAGTATTCTTCAAGTGTCTGTAGTGTAATACTTTCTCAGGAAAACTGTAATATCAGTAGTGATGTAATATATGTGTTATTTGTAGTAGTAGTTTGTATACTTGTAAAAATGGTGGAAGCAGCAGTACTTGCATCAGTAGTACTGATATTTAGCTTTTTATCTTTGTTTACTGTTTGTCATTCTCATTTTATATTATACTATAGTAGTATAGTGTAGTATAATGAAACTGTTATATTTGACAAAAGCTGTATTTGCTGTTTTTCCTGTTTAAATGTACTGATTTTGTTCCTGTGCAGCCCCACAGTCATGTTCCCACATGACTAAAGTAGCAATCAGAAAAACTTCCCAGCCTTAGCCAATCAGAAAATTGGATTGCTTCTTCACCCTTTAAATCAAATGTCACCTGCACTACATACATGTGTCCGTTAGGGGGAGCCCAAGAGCACTGGCAAATATACACTTTCCTTTGTTTATTATCTCTATGGGGACATCTTCTGAAACTTATACAGAACGGACCAAAGGAGCCTATCCTAGCATTTTGTGTGTGTGTACCAGCCAAAATGTCCTCACAAGTACAAATGTCCTCACAGCAAAAGTGTTCTGTCAAGGGTTGGTCCTCACATGTAAATATAGACAAGCAGACACACCCACCGTCCCACTGTGCAGTGTTCAAGTCAGGTCTATGGACTTAATAAAGGGAGCATTTAGTGTGAGCTGGATCCTGCCATACTGGGACAACTGGTGTGATATAAGTGAGGGAACAGAGGACACACACACAACTTTAAAAAAGTAATTTGTGACTGTGCATGTATGTGCAGGCATGTGTCTATTTCTATACTTACAAGGACCAACTTTTCCAATCAGCATAGAAAGATGAAGAAAATTTGTGACTACTAAATGTTTAGGATTCAGATAAGAATCTGGATTAGGTATAGGTTAGTATTAGCATTTAATATTAGTGTTAGTGATAATGCTGCCATTATTTTATATTTTTATTTTTTATTAACAAATCCTCTGAAAAGACCAGAACCAATTAATCTTGCTATCAAATATTGTCTGTGAAGCTACAGCCTGATATAACTTCTGTCTTTATGCCTTTGACTTTCACTTCCACTGATTGTATTTTAAGTTAATCTGAAAAGTAGCAGGTGACTACTATATAGCTGTCAGTTAAATGATGTGGAGTAAAAGGTTCCCTCTGAAATGTAGTTGAATATAAGTATAAAGTAGCATAAAAAGGAAATACTCTACATATCCTGAGGGAAATCACTACAAGTACAGTACAAGTACTTGATTGGTTACTTAAGTAAGCACATATGGTTGCATAAAGTAGTGTTGCTCAGATTGGATACTGGGTTGTTGAAGTTTGGTGTTTTAGGTCTTGGAAATTTCTGTCCATATGTGGAAGTGTCCTTGATCAAGACACCAAACT
Source organism: Macquaria ambigua (assembly GCA_008360985.2). Classification (NCBI taxonomy): domain Eukaryota; kingdom Metazoa; phylum Chordata; class Actinopteri; order Centrarchiformes; family Percichthyidae; genus Macquaria; species Macquaria ambigua. Next base: position 59,984 of record VMKM01002446.1, read on the forward strand.
CCAAACTGCTCTTGATGGGCAGATCAGAGCTTGGATAGTATAAGTATGAAAATATTACAATGTAGCATTTTATGTGATCACAAAAAAAGAAAATGGCCTGGAAAAAAAGTGTTTGCTTAACTCTCCTAAAATGTTTTTTCTTGACATAAAAAAAATCAGTTTCAGGTAGATGGAACTTTAAGTTCACGTTAAATCTGAAATTTAAGATTCTTAAGTTCAAGAATCAGATTCATATTCCTCATAATACAAGTCCCTGTTGATAGAAGCCATTCGAATGAGTTGATTGTGAGGACAAGCTAGGAGCTATATATATCCATGCTTTAGACTTTCTGATCCCATTTGAAAAAGTTTTGTTGCATTCATATTTAAGATGAGTAGAAATAAAACTTTTGACGCCCTGGACAGGGTGAAAATGCTTCAAATACAGGAGATGTAAGTGTATGTTTTCTCCAAATTACTACTACTGTAGCTCCTGCTTTAAATAATGACTGGTGGTTGGATTTTGATATTTGGCATCCTTTTGAGAGGATCACCGCACCCACAAAAATCAAATATGTAGAAAAGCAGGCTCTGCACACTTAAATACATGTTTTACCTAAAGCCATGTTTTTGGTCACTAGACCAAGGCCAATAATTCAATTCAATTCAACTCAGTTTTATTTATATAGCGCCATATCATAACAAAGTTATCTCAGGGCACTTTTTCATATAGAGCAGGTCTGGACCGACTCTTTATATTTACAGAGACCCAACAGTTCCCACCATGAGCAGCACTAGGCGACAGTGGCAAGGAAAAACTCCCTTTTAACAGGTAGAAACATCGAGCAGAACCAGAACCAGGCTCTGGGTGGGCGGTCATCTGCCTCGACCGGTTGGGTTGAAGGGGTGGGGGGGAGCGGGACAGAAAGAGCAGGAGGAAAGAGAACATACAGCAGCACAGTACAGTTCTACATAGAGATGTAAAGTAATAGTTGTGGTAATGGTATTGATGATAACACCAACAGAAATAATACTAAGAGCAATATTATAATAGTAATACTAATAATAAGAGCAACAGCAACAGCAGCAGCGGGTGCAGAGCAGGAGCACGGGGGCAGCAGGTGGCTGCAACCATAGATCCAGACTCTACAGCTCCGGAGGCAGAAACACCTGCAGAAAGCAACAGGAGAGAGAGAGAGGAGAGAAAGCACACAACTACGGGAAGAAGCTGAGTTAGTAACAAGCATTGATGGGATATGAGGGCGTACAGATGGAGAGGGAGAGGAGGAGAGAGGAGCTCAGTGCATCATGGGAAGTCTCCCGGCAGTCTAGGCCTATAGCAGCATAACTAAGGGGTGAAGAATAGACCTTTTTCACAGCAGACATTCTGGCAGGTCATATACAGGAAAAGCACAGGTGTAACTGATAACATTTAAATGGCTGCCTTTCATTTAGGTGAGCTAGTTCCAGTTCTGGTATTGTGCATGCTGGTTCACTGTCAAGGCTTGGAAAAAACTGTAAAAATAAAATCCAGTTTCCAGTTTCAGAGACTCAAGCAGATCTGTAATCTGGATGAGGACTTGGATGTGAAGTGGATCAGTCCATTTTTCTCAAACAGGCTTCGAGCTTTGTGGCTCCTGTCTCAATAAATCTGTCCTTCACTAAAAACAAGAAACCTGACCACATAATAATCAAATACACAATTTTAACCAAAATTAAAGAGAAACAAACATTTCCCCTAGCAGAGTCACACCATGAGGGGGGATGTCACTCAAGAGTTTTACTTTTTTAAACACTTTGGCTTGTCAGTCTCTTCATCTGATAGCGTTTGTTAGTTTTATTTTGGAAGTAGCTGTTATTTTGTGAGTAACATTTTGTCATTACATGTGAGTTTTTGTGGCTAATTTGACTAAGCAGACAGGTGTGGTCTATTTCCCTGATTGCGATTGTTTCCCTCTGTAGGTGTTGGTCTATATAAGGACATGTTTGTGTCCTGAGCAGTAACACTCTGACAAAGACACGCAGCTGAACAGGTGGTTTTCTTTCCATCTTGGCTTTTTAAGTACAGAAGATACAAATGTGATTGTAAATTCATGTTTTTACTTTTAGAAATGAAAAAAACTTTTATGTGTTTGCTTTCTCAGCAGAGAACCAGACGAGGGGTTTGAGATTCTAATGTGATTTTAGTTCATCTTTCAATCTTTTCTGGTTACTTTTCTCATTATCTGCCCAAATATGCACACATTTCCACTGTGAAATGAGGAACAAATCAAAAATGTAAACACATGTAGTTAAAACTTTCTCTTTATCTCCCCAGTCATTTAATTCATTTCAAGCAAACCATGCAATAAAGTTTGTAAATCCTTAAATTATTGGCAATTTTTTGTTTTGATTCTTAAATTAGTCAAACGCAAAAATTTGCAGCAGACTTGGCGAGCAAGCTTCAGGAGTTTCTTGCATCCGTTATATTTTCCTCACTAACATGTATCACAGATTAAAGGGATAGGTTCACAGTTTTTCAAGTCTGTCTTAAAACGTTAGTCAGGTGCCCATGTGAACACTGAAGCAGGTTTTGCTAGCTGTAATCGTTCCTCATTTGTGCAAAGGAGTTTTAAGACAGACTTGAAAAATTGTGAACCTACCCTTTAATATTGATTTATAAAAAGAAAGGGAGGAGAGAAGCTGCTAAGAGAAATGGAGCAAAAACCACAAAGTCAAACAAAAGACTGTCAATTTCAGCCATGTGTTCTGTTTCTCAGAAGCTCCACGCCGTGTGTGTGAATTTGTTTCAGCTGAGAGCGAGACAGCTGTAGATTAATATCGGCTTCTGACTTGAGCGATGACGGACAAGAGAAGGATGGAGAGGTGTCTCGCTCTCTCTCTCTATCGCTGTCAATACTCACAAATACAGCCCCCTTCAGTCCCCCCCCCATCTTTCTTTTCTCTTTTTCAAAAGCAATTACAAAAAACAACAAATGCTTCTTTTCACCAAGACGTGAGAGTAAATTCGGCTCTGCAGCAGAATAGGAAGGTATGAAGCTGTGCTAATTGTGTGAAACACGGGGCTGAGGTTAAGGACAAGAGCTGCCCTTTAATCAAAGCACAGAGAGGGAAGGAGTGCACTCAGTCATCACTTTATTTTCTCTATATTGGTAATACTGTTGTACCTGAAGAGCTGAAGCACTAGTCTTTGTGCTTTTTAATGTTTTTACTTCTAGGAATCAGGAATCAGTGGATGTTCAACCTATGATCAATCCAACAGAGCTGGACTATTTGTGGTCACCCAAAATACATCCTAAAATAATCACTAAAGATGTTTTTCTTCTTTTTTTGGATCAACAAATACTGTAAAATGCTTGAGTTTAGTGTCTTTTCTGCATTAATAAAACAATGCAGGAGATTTATTTTCTCTTTAATCAAGATTAGCTGAATGCTTCACTTTTTTAAAAATCATTATTAAGCTTGACTTTCCATTAGGAGTATCCAGCCTTTTTACCACAAGAGCTACTCAAAAACATGAAATATGTGGAGGGCAACTGAGGTTTCTCCCTGATTTTTTCAGTTTTCTCTCCTCTTCCTTCCTTTCTGTAAAACACAAATGGCAGCTGAGGAAAAATAATGGTGAGATAAACACATTTTAAGCTACCAACCTTCATTCATTCATTAGAAAAGGAACTGAAATTGTCTGTAGTGTATAAAGTCAACCATGTCTCCTGGAAATCACATTTATATGCAACTAATTTGCAACAGCACAAATGAGTGAACATGATAAAATGTTCATTGACAACATATTTAATTTGTTTTCCGCCAACGTATCCGATCTTGCAATACAACATCAGCTCGTAGTGAGCACTGAATTAAAGTTTTTTATGGTTATGTTTAGGTACTGACGGATGTTAGTTAAGGTTAAGGAAAGATTAGGTTCTTGGTTTAATACAGAAAAAGACACGACTTTAAGGTACCATGTGGCGTTTTTGGCCGCTGGTAGCGCTACAGAGTAATGTTACCTTCCAGTTGTGTTTGTATCGTGCACACCCGTGAGAAAACATGCACGCGGGCAATACAATCCACTGTCCTGCCAACAGTTTCACAGTTTCACTCATCATCGGCAGCAGTAACATGCAACGAAAGGTAGCAATGTGCCAACAAAGGCAGTGAGAAAGAAGACTGCTAGCTAGCAAACATGGATGCTAGCAAACAATGTAGGATTTAAAATACCTAAAAAAAAAATGTTTTGCAAATGTTTTAAGAGGAAGGAAACGTTGAATGTAAACATAACTTTAATTGTTTACAAGAAAACTCCACAGGGCACCTTTTTAAAGTCTGTGTAAAAGAAATCCAGAGATTTGTTTCTAAACTAAACGAAAATAATTGCTATCCAGTACTGAGTTGTGAAGTTAGACCTTTGGAGTTTTTTGTGCGGGCCTGAAATCATGGCTCGATGACGCACTGGAGCCATACTGAGCATGACCCCTCCCCTAACACTATATAAGAACTAGAGCTCTGTGCTACTGTGTTAGCTTCAGGTTAGCTCGCTGAACGAGAGTCTGTCTCTGAGCAGCGGCTCTCACTCGTTTTTCCGCGGTACAGTAAAGTTATCTACCAGCACCTTCAGCAGACACGCCCCCAGCGTTTCAAAGCAGAGAATACTGCTTATTTTTACACAGTTTTGAAACCTATATATATATACTTGGTGATTTTTTTTTCAAATTTGGCTGTGTGGTTAATAACACACTTTTCTGTGGTGTGATGAACTCAGAACACATATTTATTATTACCTTACATGGACTTTAATAATTAACATTTAACCGAAACCACAATCTTTCTCTAATCTTAACCAACGTGCTTTTGTTGCCTGAACCACAGACTGGACCCTGGACGCAAACCCCAGTTGCAGGTATCAAATTGACCCTGATCACCTCCCTGTGACTTAAACGGACAACAGCATCTTTTCTGTTTATTGTCAGTATTTTGGGCTTCATATGTGAAGAAGAGTTTAACTCTGGAGGGAGCAAACGTGTCCTTTTCATACTTCAAGCACATGGTACCACAACAGGGAGGAAGAAGAAGAAGAAGTGTGGAGTATATAAAAGGACTTCTAGGATTATTGTTGGTTCTTCATTTCCTGCATTGTTCTTTCGATTTTATATTTATTTAACCTCTTGCTATTTGCTGCTGCAGCGATGGAGCTCTGCCGCGGGGATCAATAGATTCATTTCATCTCATCACAATTTCACTCGTCTCTCTGGTCCCGCCTGCCCCTCTAAAGTCCTCGTAGCCTGCTGAGGAATGTGAAGCCTGTTAATTCCTCTGAGTTCCAGAGCAACTTGCTACCACAGTCACTCCACATTAACAACACATTCATTCCCAATACTCAGATAAACAGAGTGGCTGCCAGCGCGCACACACACACACACACACACACACACACACACACGAGCCACACACATTTTTCACAGAGATAGTTTCATTTCAGCTGTGGGAGGCATGTACTGGGCACAGTGTGAGGTTTCTGAGCTACATCAGCTCTCACACAGGGAATAATTAGATCTGAATCAGGATTTTTTTCATCAGAATCATGATAATAAACAAAGTCTGATTTCATTTGTTGCTCTACATTACATTATTTTGGTCTGCATGCTTACATTCTTTTGTCATTTTGCCATTGTGAACGTGTTCAATTCAAAAAAATAGAAATTTCAAGTTTAAACTGCCAAATGTCGTAACTCAGATCTGTCATAAAACCTGTTAAGCTTGGCAGACACTGTACGTTTTTAATTAATCTTGTACGCTTTGTTATCTCAGTTTTAATCAGATGGCTGAGAATATGTAGATAACATGGTCTGTTTTGCAAAGTAGTTCACTTGTATATTTCAGTATTATTGATCATACTGAAGTTGTTACAAGTACAGTGTACTTGTATGTAAATTTGTATTATTTGAGTTTGTATTTAGTCCTTGCTGTATTTATATTTATTTACTTAAATGTGTTAAATGTGGCATGTGTTCTGTAGGCGTTTTTGTATGTTTATCACTTAAAAAAGCAAAAAACAAAAAAATACTACTCAGTAATATTAAAACAAGCTCACTGCAGTTTAACGGATCTTTTGTGGGTAATTGGACCGTGGAACTGCTCAGACTGCAGGACCGATCGTCAGAGCCAGATCATTGTCGATCTTGATGATGTTAAAATTCAGCCAGATTCCAAAATGAGTCGGGGGCGACGACAAATTCAGGTGTTAAAATCTTAAACCGCATCGTGTCTGACCTGCTTTTACCAGCTGTGGTATCAGGACTTTTTGAGCTACATCAGCTCTCACACCAAGAAAATTAGATTTATAGGAATCATGCTAATAAACATGTTCCTGACTTCATGCTGGGACTTTAAAGCTGTGTTAATCGGTATCTTTACATTAACAATTGATCAAATGACTACATGCAACATGTACTCATGTACTCATCCACAAAGATTAGTCACCAACTCTGCAGCTCTCACTTTTTTTTTAGCTTCTTTTAGCTCATTGTTTTGGTTTTACGCCACATTTACTACATGAATCAGTCTCACCACTCTCAACAACAACGTCTCCAGCAGCAGCAGGCAGCTGTTTTCAGCTGAAACTCTCCTTCTCCTGAAACCAGTGACTCGATGGCGACGAGTTCAGGCGTGTTCAGCGGTCTTCTATCCTGAGGAGCCCAGAGGGGAGAGAGAGTGGATACAGAAAAAATCAAATTACAAACAGTTTTCACATTTCACATTCACATTTCTTCTGGAATTCATTGCTCATCACAGGCAGATAATAAATATATTTGTCAGAGGATCCAAGTGCAGGTATTTTAGAATTTTAAGGGTTTATTTATTTGTTTGCAGGTTAAAATCAACCAATGAACATATAAATACCAATGGAAAGTAATGTAATTTAGGAGAACAATCTAAAAGGCTTATTCATTACCTCTAAAAATAATATAAAACAATATATCGTGTGTGTGTGTGTGTGTGTTGGGGGGAAGACATTCAACTATATATTTTTTTAAAGGATTTAATGAAAGTCTGGAGTCGACTGTCATTTATTCATCTCACTATAACCCAGCCCTCAAAGTGACTGTCAATAGAACATTTCGGTCTTACTTGCACTTTACTTTCTTTCTCTACTGAAATCTTTGTATTATTTAATCAGTTTAAAAGATGCAGGATGTCTTTCAGTTTGAAACATATTGAAAATATGGATGTTTGTAAGCGCAGTGGAAGGCAAAGCAGCTACTTGATGCAGCCACTTTGCCTTTCAACATGACAACATAAAACATCTCTTCAAGGTAAAAGAAAAGCATCTACTTCTGCTTTTCAGTCTAACCTCTATACCTCTCTCCCACTTGCCCTCCATCCCTCCATCCCTCCATCCCTGCAGCCTATGATCTCTGTAGTTAGAGCAGATCAGAGCTAAGTGAGGCTATCGGGTTTCTCCTCCGTTGACGGCTGTTTACAGGAGAGACGGAGCGGAACAGCCCATTAACAATGCAGAGTGAATCCTCCTGCTCTGTTCTGTAACATTCCCCACATTTCTGCCTCCTGTTTGCTACAGTTCCTGTGGCAAGAAGCCCGAATGATGGACATCTTGTTGCAAACAACTCGTGGAGAGAGGGGAGAAAGAGAGGGTGACGCACTGAGAGAGAACCATTTACACCATTAAACCGTTGACAAGTGCAACAGTAAACCTTAAACTATGTGTCCTTATTGTCTGCAGGCAAGCAGAATTATTAGTCGGTAAGTAATAGTTTTTAGCCAAGTTGGCAGCAGCTCCAGGGATGGCATTATCAGCGGCTGGTCGCTCCACCACTTTGGTCCACGGCGAAATATCTCACGATCCTTCCCTTTTTGCTGAAACCTGCAATAATAATACAATTAGTAGCAGTATTTGGCCACTTGGCGGCAGCACAAACACGTTGTGAACACAAGATTGACACATCATGACGTTTTTAAAGGTTCTATATAGGATATTCGTTGCCACAAGATGTCGCACTGGCACCAGCATCTCGGACCAAAACAAATCGGCATGTTGGCCACACCTCCCCCTAACCAGAAACAGCCGTTATATCGCTCACCTCAAAGCCACCAAACTCCATTGTCAAAAACACTAATTTTACCTCGCAGATCATAAAACACACTTCAAACTCGACAGAAACAAATAAAACTCACCAAAACTGCCTATAAATAAATAGTAATAGTAAATATTCAACTATAGCAAAGAATTTGCATGTGTCGTGGGGCTTTCCAGTGGGTCGTGTGGGGAGAACACCTAACCAGGAACGGCAGTTAAATCGCTCACTTCAAAGCCACCAGACTCCATTGTCAAAAACACTAATTTTACCTCGCAGATCGTAAAACACACATCATTCTCGACAGAAACAAAATACTGCCAGCTTTTATTTTAAAAATAAGATTTAGTCTAGATACCACTGATCCAATTTGATTATATATTAACTGTATAGCTAAATACGGTGGTGTAGATGGAGTTATTGGTAATCTTACAGGCTTTCTAATAATCTATACATTTTTCAGAGAGGAAAATTGTGGGGAAAACACTCCTCTAAAAATTGCAGAACTTCAGCTATCGGCAGCTTTAATCCAAAAATATCAGCCTTCAATGTCCAATATATCAGTCCAACACCAGCAGTCATGTGTTTTGATTGTGTGCATGTTGGAATGTCATTATGGAGGAAAAACTAACCAAATGTCAGTGACATATTCGGTCTCACAATGTCAGATGACAACACAAAACACGCTGGGCCAAAACTTGCATCAACAAACACAGTGATGGGCTGCATTAAAAAATCATTTAAAATGGTTGATCTGCTTGTCATGAACCCACAAAGAAACGACCAAATGTGTTCTCGGTTTAAGTGGAGGAGCCGGAGTCGGGTGGAAACACAGCTGTGGTTCTTGTTATCCAGGCTCCGACTGCCAGAACTGTCAGCTGTGGGGTAAAACAAACCCTGCTGCTGAACACACACTGAATGACTTTTATTGGGCTTTGTTTACCCTCCCACACGCTTGATTTCCATTGATTTCAACTGGAGGAGAAGTGGAAACTGTAACAGTGTGGACAGACTCACGAATGCCAAAAGAGCTCCTTGTGGACAAAAACTATAAGTAGTGCTGCAACACATTAGTTTCATTTCACACAGTCTTACACCTCATTACAGGAGTGTAGGATTACCCTGATAAAAGGCAGCAGTACTGCTGGTTCTCTCTGATAAAGACTCAAACTTATCAAACATTTAAATAAGTTTCTTCAATTTAGCCATGCACCCTGATCCCTTAACTGTCAGAACTCGGGACAAGTCTCTGAGTGAAGAAGCAGCATGTCTAGGCAGGCAGGCGCGCGCGCGCACACACACACACACACGCACACACACGCACACACACACACACACACACACACACACACACACACACACACCATGTAAACACAAAAACCATAAATGGTATGGTGCTTTTAAGATCACAAGTTAATCAGGTATTGTGTCCATTATTATGACGCCTTGACTTTGGATTTTCTGGAAGTTTCAGTTTTGTAGATGGTAATCGTCATTCATGGTGTTTATCACTAATCTCCCAGTTAATCTGTTTACTACTAAACTAAACAAAAATATAACGCCTATCAGTTTTAATGTAACGATGCATTTTGTGTATAAATCTTACAGATACTAAATGTTAACACGTACGGAAGCCGAGAACGGCCGTGCTTGCAATTCTTTTTTTAATGCCGTTATCTCAAGATCAAGTTTATCTCGTAGTCTTCTCCTTAAATGACAAGGACTGATCTGAATGTTACCTCTAACAGAAACACACAATGCAGTTTCTGCCTGTGTTAGACCTTGACTGAAGTAGAGTCTGATGCCATGATCAATAACAGGTACTCCTTGATCTGACATTTTCAGCTTAAATCAGTTGCTACAGTTGTCAAGACGCCATCTATGCATGCCGGCATGGCACTCCTGATCTCTGACACACATTAGAAGTAAGCTAAGAACTTTTGTTTTCTCGTGATAATGGGTTGATTATCTCGTTATCTCAAGATAACGGCAATAAAAAAAATTGAAAGGCCGTTCTCGGCTTCCATAAACAAGAGCGAATAAAGACTTTCCTGAATTCCTCTCTGAATGTTAGACAGCAGCCAAACAGACCGGCAGCCTGTTGTTTTCAAAACGACGCGCCACGCTAACCGCTGTTTTACAGAGGACTTTACACCTGCTAAGGGCTAGGTGTAAGATTTAAGTTATGCCTACGTTGGAACTATTTCAGCTGGTGCAACCCTTAAAATGTTAGTAGCGCGTAAACTCCGACCTAAGTTAGAAGTTAAGTTCAAACTAGGCTACGTTTGAACTTTCCCACAGCTGGTGCAACCCAACTCAAAGTGTTTTCTCCCAAGTCTTTCCAATTTCATCTCCACATAAAAGCAGCCAGCCAGTCGTCTCCCAGCTCAGCTGTCTGTTTATTTCTCCGAGGCAGTGAAAGCTCGGCCTCTGCTGCGCCTGAACCTCTGCCAACATTGCATTGACAAGTCCTTATCTGGGACGATGGATGGATCCCATCAATTGCTATAATTTTATTTTTAAGAAGACAGACAGACGACCTGTCTGCTGCGCCGGCCGACTGACTGCCAGGTTATTTTCTGAGCTGAGAGAATATAACACAGATACAAGGCGAACTGTTGAGTCCACTGCTGTGTGTGTGTGTGTGTGTGTGTGTGTGTGTGGATCTACAGAGTCCTCCACAATAGTCGGATTAAGTATCACCTCTTTCAAACGTAAACAGTGCCTCACACAATACAACCACGCACACACTTGAACAGAGAGCTCTCCGTGTCTCAGCCTGGACCTCCGGACTACTGGGAGGTAACGCTAAACAAACACAGACTTACCTGGACAGGTAACCTGAGAGGAGACCCACCTTGAACCCCCTTCCTCCACCACCACCACACCATTTCCTGCCTGAGTCCCACAGGGCCTCAGGGTGTGTGTGTGTGTGTGTGTGTGTGTGTGTGTGTGTGTGTGTGTGTGTGTGTGTGTGTGTGTGTGTGTGTGTGTGTGTGTGTGTGTGTGTGTGTGTGTGTTCTTGATGGAGCTGAGGACCGAACAAGTAGAGAAAAGGAGGAGAGAGGGGGGGGG
>VMKM01002447.1:0-71123 GCA_008360985.2 Macquaria ambigua
GCATTGATGGGATATGAGTACGTACAGATGGAGAGGAAGAGGAGGAGAGAGGAGCTCAGTGCATCATGGGAAGTCTCCCGGCAGTCTAGGCCTATAGCAGCAGGGGTGGCTCAGGGCTCACCTGAGTCAGCCCTACTGGGTGGCTCAGGGCTCACGTGAGTCAGCCCTACTATAAGCTTTATCAAAGAGGAAAGTCTTAAGCCTACTCTTAAATGTGAAGAGGTTGTCTGCCTCCCGTACACAAACTGGGATCTGGTTCCACAGGAGAGGAGCTTGATAGCTGAAGGCTCTGGCTCCCATTCTACTTTTAGAGACTCTAGGAACCACAAGGAACCCTGCATTCTTGGAGCGCAGTGCTCTAGTGGGGTAATAGGGTACTATGCACTCTTTAAGATATGATGGTGCCTGAGCCAGTGTAGAGAAGCTAACATTGGAGAAATATGATCCCTTTTCCTGGTTCTTGTCAGTAAACGTGCCGCAGCATTCTGGATCAGCTGGAGAGTCTTAAGGGACTTATTGGGGCAGCCTGAGAGTTGCAATAATCCAGCCTAGACGTAACAAATGCATGGACTAGTTTTTCTGCATCTCTTTGAGACAGGATGTGCCTGATTTTTGCAATGTTACGTAGGTGAAAAAGGCAGTCCTTGAAGTTTGTTTTATGTGGGAGTTAAAGGACATATCCTGATCAAAGATAACTCCAAGATTCCTTACGGTGTCGCTGGAGGCCAGGGCAATGCCAGAAACTATATCTTTAGATAATGTGTTTCGGAGGTGTTCGGGGCCAAGTACAATAACTTCGGTTTTGTCTGAGTTTAACATGAGAAAATTGGAGCTCATCCAGGTTTTTATGTCCTTAAGGCATGCTTGAAGTTTAGCTAATTGATTGGTTTCATCTGGCTTGATCGATAAATATAATTGGGTATCATCTGCATAACAATGAAAATTTATGGAGTGCTTCCTAATAATATTGCCTAAAGGAAGCATATATAAGGTGAATAGAATTGGTCCAAGCACAGAACCTTGTGGAACTCCGTGACTAACTTTGGTGTGCATAGGGGATTCATCGTTAACATGTACAAACTGATATCGATCTGATAAATAGGATTTAAACCAGCTTAGTGCTAACTAATGGTTACAGCTCCCCAGGGGTGATTCTAGGATCAGACCTTTAGGGGGGCTCAGCCCCTAATGAGAATATGACATGCATACAATGCATGTCACATTGCACTTGCAAAAGTGTTTAACGCCCAGCTAAATCACTCATTTAGCAAAATATTAAGCAAAATGACAAAAGAGCAGTTTGAGCAGAAATGGATAGAGCCTATACAGAAAGATGTTTTTGAACCAAGGAATCCAGGAAAACAAGACCCCTTTTCAGGCAGCAGCTTTTGACGCTGGTCTACTCGATGTGCATTCATCCCATGTTGGACCCATTCACATGAGACAGCTGTCACCCTGCTTGTCACTGTTAGCGTAGTCTCCAGTCTGCACTGTAGTTCATACATTTCACTCATAAACCACAAAATAGCACTGAATTACATCGAATAATTTCCAGTAGATTTTAACATCTGTCTGTCTCCCTATTTTGCTCTCTTGCTGTCATTCTCTCTCTCTGTCTCTTTTATTTGGCAAGTCAGTTAAATGGCATTTAAAAATTCTCACTAAAGCTCACTAAAGCCAGACAGCCTCCAACCCACGTCCAACCCTGGTTGGGAGGACGGTCATGAAGAAGGGTCGGCTGACGTGTGCATTCAGATAGATCCCAGGGGCGGGTTTGACCCGCGTCACCGTGCTGGTCTGAATTGGGTGTAAGAGTTTACAGCCACGGTAGAGGCACAGCATGCTTTGAGCTAAATGCTCTGTCAGCACACTAACATGATCGCATAGACAATGCCAACATGCTGATGTGTTTACAATGTTCACCATTTTACTTGAGCATGTTAGCATGCTAACATTTTCTAATTAGCACTAAACTTAAAGTACAGCTGAGGTTGATGGGAATGTCATTGAATTTTGCAGGTTTCCATCCAATAGTTGTTGAGATGTTTCAGTCTGGATCAAAGTGGTGGACAGATTGACTGACCAAGCAAAGAAAGACTGACATTGCCATCCCTATGGTCCAGATGGTGGTGCCATCTGCATCAAAAACGTATCATTTGATTTCTGGCCTACGGCCTCCTGGGCCGAGAAACAAATGCCAAATGTCTAATACCAATTGAAATCTGGTAACATGTTTGTGAAATATCTTGCTAACTAGCGAAACGAAGGAGCTGTGAGGGCTTTTAACTGAATAAGTGAAAACTCTGACCTGCTGCTGGTGCTGGAGGAAAAGTCAAAGGATCATCCAAGCCATGAGAATTGATCTTGAATATCTGAAGCAAATTTCATGACAATCCATTAAGTAGTGTCAAGATATTTCACTCTGAAACACAAATGTCAACCTGGCACTAGAGAAAAAGTCAGGGGACCACCAAAGTCATTGGGATGTATCCTCTGTGAACCATGAATGTCTGTACAACATTTCATGGCAATCCATCCAAAAGTTATAGAGATATTATAAAATCTCTGTAAATAGAGATGTTTCAGTCTGTTCCAAAGCGGTGGACCAACAGACCTAGAGCCAAGCCACTGGCATGGCTAAAAACTCAGTCATTCTGCTTCATCAGGACTGAGTGGGCGTGGTTTGATCAGATTTGATTGACAGTGGCCTGGAAACATGAGCAAACAACCCACCAAGGCAATCCGATCTTGATTCAGATGTTGCTAAATTCTGATTGGTGTACGGAAATATGTGACATCATGTTTTTCAAACTGAGCCCTGCCCTCTTCAAATTAGTGGGAAGAGCACAGACAGAAACACAAATAGAGCAAAACTGTTCTAACCAGCAGAAAGTTGTGTGTTCATGTAGAACATTATCACTTAGAGTAAGAAGCTGGTTTTTAATAGAGCTAGTGTTGTAAATCCATGTTGTGAAACTGTTAATACAGGGCAGCATGCCCTTTTCACACTTGGATAGTTTGTTAACCAGAATTGTAAAGCCTAAATGACCCTCAAGTATGACATAATGCTGTGTGTTTGTGTGTGTGTCAGGTGTGGCAGTGGATCTGTCATCAGACTCAGCTGGAGGAGGACAGCAGGGTGGTGAGCAGGCGGCTGGTGACTGACCTCACCAACGAGGTCATGATGGAGCTCAGCGCTCTCTGTCACTCTGTTAGGTAAGAGACACTCCTTAAGGACACCTTTTGGGTCCTTAAGGAGTGTAACGACGAGCCGCCGTTACTAAGACGTCTAGCTAATAGTATATATTCTTACAAGAGCAAGATAGTGATTGAGGTATTAAGACATGGTTAAGTACACACGCAGGGTATTTTAATAAAGGGATTTATTGATTCATTGTTGGTAGGCTGCAGTGGTTTGAGCCGGGTTTCAGCGGGAACGCTGGGCTGTTCCACCGTGTCGTTGTCTGTGAACGAGCAAATAACGTGCATTAGTATGACTCGATAGGAGCCAAATGTATATTCATATGGAGGAATAGAAGGTACAATTATGCTAGGCTAAAGTGAAGGCTGTATCATGCACAACTTACCTCTGCCGGTTCTCGGTCTCCCACGGTGTTCGGGCAAAAGAATTCCCCGGGGACTCGGACACCTTTTTATTAGTTCCGGGAGGATAACAACAGGTGAGAAGTGGGTTGGACTGTTGGATTGTATTTAGTATGTAAAAGATGTATGTGTATTTATTAGGGCTATTGTGGGGTGTGTAATATTTATTAAGATTGTATATATTTTGGGGAAATGGTTTATGTAAATATTTATTGTATATTTATGTGTGTCATGTCATTATCAGTAATTTGGGAATGGTATGTTCCAGCCAATTATGAGGGAAGACACATATATAAGGCCTCAGTTTGTGGGTGATGAGGGGGCTGGAAGGTGGTTGTGTTGTACTGGTGCTATGTCAAATAAAATGTAAGTGCTAAAGTGCTACCTAACTCTAGTTGCCTCCTTTGACCGGGTCGGGCTTGGTGACAAGGAGTTGAGCAATGAGGACATGTGTCCATGGTAGATCACTGGCTCCAGTAGCATTAACTATAGCATACACATCTGCTCTGTAAATGATACCTCCCACGCTCTCCTGCAGCACCCCCTATCTGTGCCGATACCAGTCAGAATACTGCTGTTCTTGAGCTTTAGGGTATAGCTATATCAAATCATTTAAACTTATTTGCAGAGTAATCATCACAATTGACAATTTCAGTTTCAGTATAATCAAATGTAGGGAGGTGAGGGAGATGCAAACTGGAATTCTGATTTCTGGAAAATAAAACACATTTTGTCTTGTCAGCATTCAGTACAAGCTTGAGATTCTGCAGAGACGTCTGAAGAACATTGAAGGCAGATTGCAATCTTGATAAAGTTTGAGTTGAAGAGGAGCCAAATGCATACAGGACATAATACAAGTCATTAACAAGCCTTAAAATGTCAATAAAGCCACTCTCACAGCACAGCTGCTGTAATTAACCTGTATTTGTGTTTATTTTGTCATAAAATAAAGATTTTATCTGCAGTTCAGCAGCTTGGTAGTGACTGCTGGTCAACGTAGTATTTATGAGCTGCAATGAAATGTCTAATCTTTTACATACTCTTTACATGATCTGACAACAGAAACAGAAAAATTTGTAAATGAGAGCAACTAAATTGTGAATGTGGCTGCTTTAATACTCAGTGACAGTGATCACAGAGAGCAGCAGGAGACTGAGGGGATGTTTGACGGCTGACACAGTCAGTCTCCTACCCCCTCTCTCACTTCTCTCCTTCTCACTCTCTAAATACAAACGTGAAAAACTAGTTTTGCCATATATGTGTAAAGACAAAGTGCATAATAAAGGATTTATTAACCTTAATAAGGCATTGTTCTCGCTTTAGATCCGGTGGTAAAGCTTTGGTAAAGGTTTAACAATGACAGAATAGGTAAGTTAGTAAGATTCAATAAATGAGTTTGTAATGCTATTATAAACATTTATAAGAAACTCATAAGGCTTTTATTAAAGTTCTTAAGCAGTCTATAAGTAAGTGCTTATAAATATCTTATAATCTAACAATAAATGTGTTTAACACTTATATAGTCTTATTAACACATAATAATGTTAATAAGCATCTTATAAGGACTTATAAGGGCCTTGTTACCTATTAACTAACACTCATTACAAGGACCTTAACATAAAGCGTTACCTTACATGCAACTTTTTAAGTTGCTAACATGTCCATGCTTGTTACACTGAACTCAAGTTACTATAGGGCCAATAAACAACAGTGAGGTCAGTACTCATCCATTCGTATATAACATTAACAAGCCTTTGCATTGAAGCCCAAACTGTTAGGGATGACAAAAAAAAGAAAGATATTAAGTAAAAGTTTTGACTGAGTCAACATTATGACACAGTAAGTCAAAATTCTGAGATAGTGAGAAAGCCAACTTTTTGACATATCTCGTAGTTTTGACTTACCATGAATATGTTTTATTTCCCTGTTGGAAATGGGCTTCTGTAGTTGTTTGTATCACTGGAACACAAATGGAAACTGATGATTTTCCATGCATGTAGCTGCACCGTGGCTCAGGTGTCTCTCTGTCTCTCTTCTTCAGGGCTAAACAGAGGTTACACACAGCAGCAGACCTGTTCCTGGAGGTGGTCCTAAAGAGAGATTTCCCAGAGTTCATCACCACCTACTTGAATCAGGACCACACCTTTCTCAGCTCCCAGGGCTCTGGAAAGGTGGAGGTTGTGGACACAGACATGCCCCAACCCAAACTGTGAAGGTCCATATGGAAGACTGCTTCCTGTTCTCTGCTCAACACTCTTTATACATAACACACTTTAGGCTTTTAGAAATTGCAATAGATATGTTTCATTATCTTTTGATATTTTATAGATTTAATCAGTTAGTCAAAGAAAATAAGATGAATCGATAATGAAAATAATCCATGGTTGCAGCCATGTATGAAAGAGTGTCTCAGTTATGCTCACCTCCTTTGAAGAAGCAGATAGACACTGGTGCAGCCATGGTTTTGAAGGCTCTGTGGCTACAGCCCTCTTTACTGACTGCAGCATCAACAGGTAGCTAACAGGATTTAGCTTCACTAAGTAATGTTACTGTAAGTCACACTCAAAGTTTAAAATAAATTGCAGATGTAATATTTTCTACCTCCATTTTCTGTTAAATATATTACATTTGAATAAATAAGCTTGCCTTGCTTTACGTTTGACAAATTAAATGCATGACATGAATGTCTATAGACCCACTGTGCCAGGACCCCAAACCTTAAACAGAGTGTCTATTTACACCCAGTGTGAGTGTCATGGTTATTGACAGCTGCGGGTGTTGAGCATCTATTTCCTAAACCTAAGGCTTTCTAACATGAGGTTAAAGTTGTGAAAAGATCACAGTTTGGTTAGACTTAGGCTCTTAGGGCCAACTTCTCCCATGTGCAGCGTCAACAGAGGGTGGTTATTGACAGCCGTGGGTGTTGAGCGTCAGCTGCAGTTATCTGTTTTCGTTTTGGGGGGTTTAGCGCGGGTCACAGATCATTTATTGTCGGCCGCATGTGGTTTTTGATGACAGGGCTATTCCACCCCAGATGCAAATAGCATTGTTGGCTATGGACACCTGCATGGGTGCTTGTCTCTGCCATGCTATATACACTTGGGTGTAAATAGCCACATTGGCTATTCCACCCCGGCACCAAATGGCATTGGTGGCTACTGACACCTGGGTGCTAATAACATCTGCCAACTTTAAAATACATGATCAATGAGTCATTGGATATGACATCAATACTGCAGTTATAGTAACACTTATTACAAATTGTATGTTGGCATAATGGACCAGACGCATCTGCCAGAGCAAATAAAACAGAGGTTGCAGATTCATCTGGTCCCCAAGGCTAGCTTCAGGTACCAGTGAGACATGAAATAAGATCCAGGAAGTCCAGTTTGAGTGACAGATCCATGAGTTTGAAGGCTTATCATATCCCAAAACACTGCACAGCAGTTTGTAATACTCTGACACAGATTTTACAACTCTGGATGGTTATTGCAACTATAAATATTTTATCTTTCGTCATGACGATTGTGAGGTGAAGAGTAGAAATACAGCATTCCCCTTAAAAAGTAATCTACCAGAAATGTGCACTTGCACGTACCTCTTTGGCCCCTGCAGTGCCCTGCCAGAAAATGTTGCGTTGTAGTATGGCATTGTTTTGCCGTAGCCCTCTGCCTTGGCAACCCCGCTGCATTGCCAGACTGGCTTCACTCAAATGAATGAGGGGGCTGCGTGTTTTGACGCAGAGCTAAAGTCGGTCTGAGCTCTGCCTAAGCCTGCAGGTCCATGTGTGAGCAGAGCAACTTTCAAACAATACGGTGATGCAACTTTTCAGGATTGTCTCACTGGATTGCCACTCCTTTGTAATGATGCATTTCAAGGACTTTTCAAGCACTTTTCAAGGACAAATTATTTCAAAATGAGGGGCCAATAATTCACATAGATGTTCACATATACCAGTCTAACCCAGCACAGTACTATACAAAGCCTTGAATGGTTTATGTTTATTAGATGGCAGTAGAAATTTAAGGCCAGACAGCACCTGGGCACAGGGGGAAAATCCTTTCATTCCATCAGGATAAAACTTTGCCAGATTAATACAGACCCAAATAAAATACTTTGTGTTATGACTTTTTATTTTTTTATAATCAAATTATGTCACATAAGATGCCTCATAACATGAAAATGAAAAAAGATATCACAAAAAGCCTCTGACCATTACCGGCTAGTTCTTCAGGAAATTGCTATGTAAAATCTGGTAGCTGTACCTTTTACGAATCTAGAGTCTTTTGGTTTTGAGAGTAAGCTAAATTCTACTGCTATGGAAAGTCGGTGTCTGGCCTCAGTGCACCCTTTCTTTTTTCATCATTAGTTACCACTACAAAATAAACCAACATGTTTGGATATGATATTGAAGCCACCAGCTGAAGTTCTGATATTCAACTGAGCAAAAAACCCCAAAGGACCACAGTGTATCTGGACTGGGACAGAGGACAGCTGTCATTCTCTGATCTTGACACTAACGCACACATACCAAGATACACTCCCTCTGAAGATATCACCAGTAAATTTCTATGTGACAGCTGTACAGTTAAGGTAGACATGATGATGATGGTGACGATGATGCTGATGAACACTGATCAGCTCAAATGACAAAAGTGTATTTTCTCACTTACCCCTTTTATAATCCAGGAGGAGCATCTGTCTCTGAGATTTCATTTGTGCTGCTCAAAGTGTAAAAATTCTCATTACGAACGATTTTCACTGGGTTTTTTCAACAGATAGTAGAAAGCAGGAGTGTGGTGAATGTATAGACTTGAAGCAGACTGGTAATAATTTAAGTCACAATGATGTAATAAAGTGTCATACTAGCATTGATGTTTTTGGTGGCTGTGTTGTCATCATTTAACCCTTTACAAGTCAGGCCATGGTGTCAGTAAAACCTAAACAGGATGTGTGTTCTGGAAAAGTTCCTTTATTCGGTCATTTAGTGTAGAAGAGGGCCTTTCAGCCGGCAGGACTCATAGGAACAATAGAAGGGGAGCTTCAAGTATTATTCTCTCTTCTGTGATTTTATTTTCCATCACCTGCCCCACCCAGTTATACATTTGTATTTATGTAGTGTACTAAGTTTAAATCAATAAAAATTTGATTTCCTCACAATTTTGACCTAAAATTATTTAGCTCATAATTCTGACATAGGAATTCTCATATGTTTGACCTAGTACATCTTATAAGTTTGAATCGGTAAATCTGGTAAGTTTCACTAAATCAGAATTATGAGATAGCATGACAAAACTCAAACTAAATCATAATTGAGATATTAAAAAGTTTTGACTTTTAATGTCAAAATTAATATATATTTAAGCGATATATTTAAAGTTTTGACTTTTCCACGCAGTAAATCAAAGTGTCTTGTTATATTAGAATTTGGACTTTGTACCTTGTAAGTTTGACTTACCATATTCCTTAACTTTTCATCAGTTTTTTATTTTCCTGTTGGAAATGGGCTTCTATAGTTTGTGTAACTGAAACACAAATGGAAACTGATGATTTTCCATACAAAGAATATTCTGTCATAGCTGCACTGTGGCTCAGGTGTCCAGGTCTTGTATCTGTCTCTGTCAGCCCAATGTCTTTACAGACTTTGCCTGAGGGAATAACCCTGGCCACTGCTGGCCATATGCCTTAAGCATAATTGTTTTGCGGGAACTGGCCTTTCTACAAGGCTCTCAGGCAGAGGGACTCACTCCATCAAGCCTCTTAACATCATTGCCACAGCAGTTGACTCCTCATCAGATATTGCAGAGGAGCCTGATGAGGTTTAAAATAAACAGGGCTATTTCTCTAAATCTGTGTCTCATGTACTGAACCTCCATAACCATCAAAAAAGCACAGAGATCTCCCAGAGGAGTCACAGATGGCTTGAAGTTGCAGTGAAACAATTTGTAGTTAAAATAATTTAACTGGTTACGTTTGGGTGGTTTCATTAGTATCTGACAGCCATCTATGGCCCCCACAGCCTTACTGATGGCCTCATGCTGTGTCAGCTGTCCAAATCCTCAGCCAACGTCCTCCCAGGTGTTTGGACTGGGGCTGGACTAAATGATGTCCCCAGACATGAGCCCTCTCCTGGTGGAAAATGTTTAGAAGACTGTTGAAAGACTCCTTGTCACCCTGAAGTCAATCCTCATGTCTCGCTCCACATCCATGTACCTCCTGAGGACTGGCACATGGCTGTTCAGCCTGGCTTATTGGGTTAAAGATGGTACAAACAAACCACATGAAATCAGAGGAAGCATAGGCTTTACACACCTAGGTTCAGACATTTCATTTCATTTTTGCTTAATGATGCTGTTTTGACAAAAACAAGTCAGTTGATTATTTGACAGTTACCTCTCGTCCACTCTGTGAGGCAAGATCTTGGAAGACATTCACATCAGGCAGTCGGTCCCTTGGCCATGAAGACAGTAAAATGACCCAACCCCACAAATGTAACATGTTTCGGTGCTGTCAAGGTAATGCGATATGTCGCAAAGTGCTGCCCCATTCCTATTTATACCATTTCGAGCGTCTCACACTCAAGAACTTACCAGGTGACATCAAAGGTTCATGAGAGTTCAGGCCTGAGAGGGGCCATTGGGATTGGGTCTCCCTTCTTCAGGGATAAACAGAGGTTACACACAGCAGCAGACCTGTTCCTGGAGGTGGTCCTGAAGAGAGATTTCCCAGAGTTCATCACCACCACTTGAATCAGGACCACACCTTTCTCAGCTCCCAGGACTCTGGACACAGACATGCACCAACCCAAACTGTGAAGGTCCACCTGGAAGACCGCTTCCTGTTCTCTGCTCAAAACTCTAGCTCACACAGACTGACTGAAAGACAGGCAGCATCATGTAGAAGGAGTCTGAGGGCGCTCTTTTTACTGCACACTCAGCACCATCAGATTTGATTAAATTGAGCTGACTCTACATGTGCAATCAATTCAAACAACTCCCTTCACAAAACCAGTTTTATTCAGAACTCCTTGATGGTTGATGTGTGCTCAATTCGGTCAGACTTAGAAATGCAGGAAACAAGTGGTCTCCATGGGAAACCGCACAGCCTTTTCTCACCAGGATCAAACTGCAGACAGACAAAGGGATCAGATGAAGTCTGGCATGTGCAGCTCCTTCAGTCCAGTCCTGCACTTCCCTTCATTCTCCTCTTCCATTTCATGTTGGGAGCAGGCAGCACCCTCGTGTGGCGGAGGAGAGAACTGCAGCTGGTTACTACGACCTCCCTGGAACATCAGCAAGTTCCCCTTTTTCTGTTGTGTTAGTTTTTGGCAAACAGCAGCACACATTCTGAACAACACTCCCTCAACATCACCACCACGATCACAACGGTACCGTTTGGTTTTGCAAACATTGTTTTATTAATCCGTTTGTCAGTTTGTAATATATACTTTTAAAAACGTGAGAAGCAGATGCACCTTCAAGAAGGACATGGCGTGAAAACACAGGAGTTATAGAAACCTAGACTGTGTTTACAGAAACCATCTTAGCCAGCCAATGTCCACTTGTCCCAGAATCCTCTTTTGCCTCCCCATACCGTATTTCAGTTACAGAACAACTGTGGACAGGGCCTTTTTTATTGTTTCGAAAAGTTACATGGGCATCATCTTCCTCCATGTGCCAGCTCCCTTTCCTGTCTCTCCTGTGGCGCTCAGTCCAACCAGATCAGTGCAATGTGGGGGCGACTCACAGCAGCCATAGCCCAGGGGCTGGGGGAAGGGGCAGAGATGGGGAAATGGGTGTGTTGGCGGACTAAGGCGTCTGGCGGCGTGTGGTCGCACCTCCTCCTCCTCCTCCCTTGTCGTCAGAGCTCACATTTCGTTTGCCATGTCGTCGTGTTCTCCCGCCGAAAGGTCGCCGTTGGCACTGATTGTGGTGCTGTTGTCTTGGTAACCGGGAGGCATGAACGCCAGGCTGTAGGGGTAGATCTTATGGCAGGCGGCTCGGTAAGCCTCAGCAGCCTTCTGCTGGCCCTCGCCCAGCTGTCCATCACGCAAAGCCTCCAGCACCTCAGTACAGATCTGCAACACACACACAGTTAGTTTATCTGAATTCAGTTCTAAACCAGAGACAGCAGGTGTGTGATGTTGTTGGTAAACCACCACAGACCTGGATGCTTCTTCCAGCCAGTGACTCATCCAGGGCTGTAGAGATCTCACAGGCCATCTTATCAGAGGAAGGCTCCAGGTAGACCATCATCTTAGCAGCTGGGAAGACCAGAGAGACACACAATGACAAGACATGCACGGACAGGTCACTTTTACATAAAAGTCACAATGGCAATGTTACTAGGTCGGCCCTAGTAATTGGCCCCCCATTACTTTGGGATTAGCTACAGCTCCCACTTAAAAGGTCTTGGCAAAAAAAAAGTTAATCTATAATCAGAACTTAAACTGTTAGAACGAGATACCAAAGACACAGCTGACCAAAAACTTAAAGAAGTAATGAGGAAAATGAAAATGAAATAAATTAGATCTACACAAAAGACATATTAATAGATGAATTAATAATTACAAAACTTACAGATTGAAAAAACAAGAGGCTGAGAACTCAATTCATTAAATTACAAACCCTTTGACGTCAAACATCACAAATGAAATGATATACAATGTAGTTTTGAACTATTTTATCAGAATGTATATTCCCAACCTCATATTGACAAAGTGAAAATGGAGGATTTCTTTAACGCAATTCGCCTAATGAACAGAGTAAGCTGAAATATCGGAGAAAGAAATGAGCACAGCTAGCTCATCTCAGATGGAATAAGGCTCCGGGCCCAGACGGGTTCCCCTCGGAATGGTACAAACTACTGAAGGAATCACTGATCCCTGTTCTGCAGTCTACTTTAACTGGGTCCTTAAGGAAGGTAAGATTACAGTTGTCAAAAAACAAGGGAGGGGTCACACTTCATTGTCTAAAAGATGATTATATCACAGCTCAATCGAGACCCTTGACTTGTTGGTGTAACCCAGAGAACTTTGCTAGATGGAAGGAGATTAAAGCTGTAACAGGGGAAAGTGTGCTGCAGAACAACCTAATTGGTTTGGGAAATCCATGAGTTTGTTTGCCACTTAAGTTGTGGAACAAAGTAATAGCAGAAAAACATTTCAAAGAGGCTGTCACAGTTTTGAGATGGGGTGCATATGGCCCTGATTTTCTACCTAACAGATTAGATGTAAAGTTCAGGGGGAGTGCGTCTCAAGACTTAACAGCATACTGTACCTTTCTTCATCCGAAACCTGAAGATGCAGCACGACTTGAATCATAACGGTTTTTACAGATTTCTTCAAGTTCGGCACTATACTGAGCAAATGAACTGGACATTACTTTTACATTGGAGAGCCTGTATGTGGACGCCCTGTCTTCAGAAAATGTTCCTTATATCAGATACCTTTCACGTAGTCTAAGCGCAGCTGGCAGAAAAGCTGTTACAAGAACGTGGCTAAATTTCTTCTTATATATGATCTTTAGGATGGAAAGAATAACGTGTTCTATTAGACTGCAACAGGACAAGTTTTTGAAACTATGGGATTTTGTACATTACACCTGTACGTCCATTCATTTGTTTAAAGTGAATTTCTCTGTCCTTTTTTAAGTGAATTGAGTATCATGAAGGTACACCCCGACATTCCGGTTCTATTTATTAAGTTCTGTCTTTCTATTGTGTAATTAGTTTTCTATACCTGTAATGTATATGTATTTCATTGGTCCTTATTTGCTTCTGTATCATCTATTGTGACTCACTGTTTTCACAGAAGGCTTGGAGAGATAAGGCTTCTAAGTCTCTAATGATCACATTATTTGTATGGACATCCCAATAAAATGAGAATTAAAAAAAAGAAAAAGAAAGAGCAGTGTGCACTGCGTACCAGCCAGTCGGTGTGGGATGGAGTTGGAGTGTTGGCTCAGGTAGTTTTTGTTGAAGCTCTGAGGGTTACTCTCCCCAAACAGCCTGGAGATCTCCTGCTTCAACACCGTCCTCACTGCCTCCGCCAAGTCTGCACTCTCGCTCACTACAATAACAGACACATATGAAGCTTTAAAACTCTCAACTCAAACGGAGGCACGTCACCCTACTGAGAGAGATCTATTATTAGTGAATCCAAGTTAGATGGACAGTTTGTTGTTTCATTCTACTTAAACCACAATACCACATCCTGCCTAAAAGAGGTTTCACACTTAGACCAGACAAGTAGAAGGCTTCAGAAGTTTCAAGGTTACATGTAGAACACCTGCCCTTCACCCCTCCCAGTGGGCTTAGTGTGGGTTATGCTCACCTCCTTTAAAGAAGCGCACTAGACACTGGTGCAGCCATGGGTTGGAAGGCTCTATGGCTACAGCCCTCTTTACTGACTGCAGCATCAACAGGTACTTCTCTGGAGGAATGAAGAACAACAGTTGGCACTACTGAAATGAGGGTGTGAAACATGGTATAATGCAGGCTGGTAGTCTTGGTCTGACCTTTCCTGAAGTAGATCTCAAAGGCCAGGAGGTGAGTCTCGATCTTGTTGCGGACCAGGTTCTTGAGAGGGATCAGGAACTTCACTGCTTCCTCCAGAGGATTCTCCGGCTGGTACAAGAAGTGAACCATTATTGATCTGGAATAATTCTAGCTACTAAACCTTCTGTCATGCTGAAAGAACGGGTAAATATGAGCCCACCTTGGCCAGTTTCTCTGGTATTAGTTCCTCTTTCGGCCCTCCTATCTCCTCATCATCATCCTCCTTCTTCTTCTTCTGGTTCTTTAGCTGTTTCTCCTTCTCTGCATTCTTCTTCTCCTCTTCTAATTGGGCCTTCTTCTGGGCTCTTCGCTGTTTGTTGCGCAGTTTCTTCAACTCCTTGTCTGTCAGATTCTCTGCAGGGAACGGTAAATGCTATTTTTACTTTTTTTCTAATAATGAATAGTAGTGATACTTGACAGTACTGTCACCAAACTGTTCCAGGAACTATGGAACCAATGTAGGAACTAAATAGTAAGAAACTGCTATGAAACTATTTACAAAGGTTTGTTTTGCTCTCTGTTTCACTACTACACTACTAAGAAATACTCATACTATACTAGTGACACTAGTGCTTCCATATTTAGTGACTGCAAACTGCCCTGATAATTCCTCAGCCGTCACAAAGTACCACAGCAGGGACTATCTGGCACCAGGAACTAAATGTGGTCCTGTGTTCCTCTGGTCACAGTGCAGTTGAGGTTCCTGGGCCTCTGGAAAGGTTCCTGTGGTGGAACAATGTACCCATCTACCAAAGGCTGTCTGGCTGAAAAATAGAGTTTAAAACTATGAAACTAATGTATTATAGTGAGTAGAAGTAAATACAGGGGTGTATTTGAGATCCCTGTATATGGAGATAAGCACAGGTGGGAACACTGAAACTAAATGTAGTATACATATACTACCCTAATGTGTAAGATTAGATTTGTAGTTCTTATATATTTGGTAGGAGTTCAACTGGGAAACATATTAGAAATCATGCATCAATACTATGTCTGGCTGATATGAAGACACCTTCTGAGAACATTTGATAGGAAAAAGCTAAAATATGCTGTCACACCACAAGACACTCTCTGGGCTGCTTTAAAAGAGATCAAATAATTTTACACAAATTACATTTCACAAACTAAATACTAAACTTTTAACTTATTTCTCATGTGAGAGGTATTCTTTGACTAACCCACGCACACACACGCACACACACACAGTCTGACCAGTGTCTGCCTGGCTCTCCTTGCTGTCGTCAGTCAGAGGTTTGTCGTGCAGGGCCAGGTAGATCTGGATAGCGGATCGCGCAGCTTTGTAGTAGAATGGATGCTGCCGCAGGACGTCCTCTAGCTTCAGCAGGTCCACATAGGAGCGCAACGTCATCTTCCTCATGCAGTAGGTGTGGAAGTCAAACTGGTCGTCTGTGATCTCCACAAAATGCTGAAGGGGAGAAAGGGCATTTCATCTGGCTAAAGATAAATGTACAAGTAATACTTTTCTGTGACATTTCCTTTTTCGGGCTGGCTGATGACTGTCTGGATTAACTGAAGTACGACCAGTTAGACCTTCTTGAACATTTGGTTATGGATGGTGGTGATGATAGTTGTAGAAACTCACCCTCTCAATCTCGTGGCACTTCTTCAAGGCCTCTCCAAACTTGTTCATGGCCTTGTAGGCCAAGGCACACTCTGTCTGGAACCACATGCACTGCATCTCATTCAGGTTCTCTACCGCTGACGTCCCCTCCTGAAACCTCACACACACACACACTCCCATTATCACAATGCATAGTCAAAGAGACACAGTAGCCAGTGAGGTGAGCTGAAGTCATGGTAGCCCACAGAAATGCTTCATGGAAAATAACTAGGTTGGTGTTTGGGCCTTATGCAAGAACACACATTAATTCTTATCCTAAACCTCTCTTGCCACCCACAGAGTGCTCAAAGATGGATTCAGGAAACCCTCTAACTGCAAAAAACTTCTCCTTTCAGCCTGACGAATACCAGTTTCAGTCACAAATACATTACTCAAGAGTAAATGGAATTTCACGCTGTGGGCTTTAAGTAATCAAGACAGTAAACAGCAGTGTCAGTAGTTGTATGAAGGACCAGAACAAAAAATCTGAAAATATTACTACATCTGTTAGTGCCGTGTCATCACAGAGTGGTACCATGACAGAAATAAAGAGGGAATGGTTTGATGTCAAGTTAGATGCCCAAAAACTGCTACAGAAAAAAGAAAAGTGGTACAAGACTAAAATGGGAGGCAGTCCAGCAAATGTGAGTCAGTGGAGATGGACAACATATTCTGTTAAAGGTGATGATACAGTTAGGTGCAACGGAGGATATTCCCCTGGACAGCGACCTGCATGAAGATCAAACCTCTCAGTAAGCTGACGAGCCAAGCCTAATGTAGCCTGGAGCCTCTAGCCTGCAGCAGAGGGCTACAGAGGTCTGGTGAGCTCACTTCTCTCTAACTCCACACCAACAGATTGTTTTCATTTTCAAACTTATAGTCTTCAGCCCCAACTGACGCTGACTCAAGTGACATCACTTGAGGCCATTTATCAGACTTCACACAGCACTGGTATGCAATAAGAGGCTATGGTGCAGGTTACAAACAAAGACTAAAATGTGACATTAGTCTAGAGGCACAAATATAAACGACATGATTTTTAACCATCAAACTAGAATCCTCTCAGGGATAGACGCTAATATTTTCAAGCACTGGCCAAAGTACATTTTTGGTGGCCGAATATAAAGTTATGTAAAAACAATACAGAAATGGCAGTTTAAGGCAGCTTAACACAGCCTTCCTTAACTGTGACACTTCAATAAATGAAAAGACATTAACAGAATGAAAATATATTTTTATAATAATTTAAATTTAAATTGAAAACTCAAGTTCTTTGTGAACATATGGTACATATATTCTCTCACAGTCTCTTAGTTTGGATTTGGGATGTTTGTGGAACTGTAATGTTGCTTTGGCGAAGGCAAAGTATATCCAGCATAGGGATAAAACTTTGTGGCCACAGGGGGCCACCTACAGGGAGTATTTGGTGGCCACGGGCAATAGGGCCATGGTTAATGTCGAACCCTGCCTCTGTTACACACTCCTACTCTCTGTCTGTCTCTTACCCGGGTGAACTTGGAGCACATCTCCTCTGCTTCTTTGATGAGGCCAGCCTTCAGCATGTACTTGGCACACTTGGAGTTGATGAAGCGGTCCGCGGTGTCCAGGGCCTGAGCCTCGTCCATCCACCGAGCTGCTTCCTTTATGTTACCTGCGTGCTACAAGGCCAAGGAGGCAGGGAAAGAGGAAATAATTTTATCACCCAACTTCACTCAAAAGGACTAACATTATGCAAATCTGTTTACTCTGCGGGTGTAGAGTTTATACAAGACCTTGTAGATCTTGGCCTTGATGAGGAAGAGCTCGATAAGTGTGGGCGTGCTGTCGATGGCGGCGTTGATGTACTCCAAAGCGAGGCTGGGCTGGTCTATGAAGTCAAAGTGCTGCGCCAGGAAGTACTGTACCCACAACAGGGTGGTAGGGGGCTCCTCCTTCCCATCATCTGTACACACATTTGACATAAATCCCATTGATTGTGTGGATTCACAGATCGGCTCCAGAAACCTCTGCCTTAATATGTGATTTACATGGTTTGGAATCGCAAATAAATAAAAATCAAACAAATACACTGAGGCCAATGGCAAGGAAAAAGAAGAACGAGCAACACTCACCATTCTCACTAAACATTCGACAGCTTTTTAAACAGGTTTCATAGCCAACTACTAATTCTTCAATGATCGTAACCTGCATGAGGAGAAAACAAGCTCAATGGTGGTTTTATTTCAGACCAGGAACAACAAGAATTTCAGTGTGGAAGCAGATATATAGCTGACCTTGTCTTTGTCTGTGTAGAGGGATTTGAGGGTAGTGAAGACGGGTGGGCAGCCTTTACTGAAGTTCATCCTCAGGTAGCTGTCCAGACATTCACGAAACTTCTCCCCTGGCCAGCACAACACACAGTAAAAGGTACAGTAAAGTGAGATTTGTACTGCACAGAATGACAATCATATGTAGGGTCTGATCCAGAATGCGTCATTGTAAAATGAACACAAGAAATCATAAAAACTCCCATTGACTGTGACCTCCCTGCTCACATAGCGTTCTCATTCTGAGTTAGCCAAACTACAAAATCAAACTGTTACCTGGTAAATGTGCATTGCTAGCTGGTATCTGTACACTTAGCCAAAGGTGAATAGTTCCACTGTGTATGTCTGATTAGTGGTAAGTCTGTCTGTACTTACCGTGCACTCTCGGCTAACACTAGATTCCAGCCTGGTACATTCTAGCTAGGTAGCAGTCTAGTACTGACTGACAGCTAACAGCAGCGGATAGTAAACAATGGTTAGAATCCCTCAATTACAATCAGTGGACCTGCACGCTGAGCTGTTGCTAGCTTATAACGCAAGCTAACCCCCCCATGCTACTCTGATAAGAGGAGGGGCCGATTTATTGGAATATAGCCAAACATTTCGTTGGTGGAAGTTGCCCAAATGGTACAAAAAGTAGCCCAAATTATTTTGGGTTTGTCATTATTACATGAGTGGAAATCTACATAGTAGTTATCACTATACATAATTGCACTTTATAAATTAAAGTTATTTAAATTATAATGTGAGATAATCGTTTTCTGCATATATATTAACTTTGATGTTCTATAAGGTTGATTTCAAAGTAAAATACCAATTCAAATATTTGTCAGTGGCACAGTTAATCACCTATTTTTCATCCATGTGATTTTCAAAATTTCTTTAAAGTTCTCAAATGTTTCTAATTCAATTTTAATATTACTTTGTAGCACTCACTGGGTGTACACTTATCACAGTATTGAATAAAGCAGCTGCCTGCCACACTGACTGTACACTGCTGCTGCAGGCTGCACTGTGTTTACCTGTGAGGAAATTCAGAGGCAGTCTTCGGGGAACCAGGCCTTTAGGAAACTTCACCCAGGAGTCCTCGTAAATCTTCTGACGCTCTTCTGTACTTCCTGGAGAAACACACACACAGACACACACAAAGGGGTAAGGAGAAAAACTGATTGACCATAAACATATCATCAACTAATACTAATACTGCAGTCCCCCCTTTGGCCACCCACTACCACACTGAATAGTTCTGGTAACTTACAGTCTGTTAAAGGACAATGTGGACACACTTTGGTGGACCACTTCATTGACTCTTACTCTTCTCTTTCAGGCCTTTCTGTTGCCCAGTAATGGTTTATAAAAACAACAACACAAAGTGACCTCTTGAGCCAAAAGCCTTTTTAAACAAATTCCTGACTGTGCACTGATTTCATTCAAATCAGCTGACATCTGAGGCAACAAAGGAACATACAATATGTACTGCAGGGACCAACTAAGGTAGACGTGTCCATACTAACATCAGTGACGGAATACGTGTTTTTCAAAGATGGCTTTAGTTGCAAGTACATCCAAGATGTGCGTCATTCAGATCTTGGTAGAAATAATGCAGGTTAAACAAAGAAGAGGTACTTGGTTTTTCAGAATACCTTTTTGAGAAAAAAGCCTCACAAACAGCTTTTGGACAATCAGATACAAAAACTCAAATAATAATGTGTACCATTGGGATGGGATAAATATTAGGGCTGCCCCTAAGAGTCAATTATTTTAATCATCAGCCGAATCTCATTTTGTCAGTCCAATCATTGACATTCTGATGTTTTCACATCAGGTGATGAACACAGGCATTAAAGGGTAGTTTCACTTTTTTTTCTGTAGAAAATTCCCTCTTTGTGTTTGTGTCCGTTCACTGTAGCTCAGCACAGAAACACTGTCTGTGGAAACACAATGTGGGCTGTATTTACCCAGCTGATTCAATTAACTCAGACTGCTGAAGCTTCAGACTGTCTTCAAATAAACCTTGGGATGTATTTTTGCAAAGAACAAAGACTGTGGATCTCCTCCACTAGAACGTTAGGAAGGGATCTGTTAAAAGGACAGTGTGAAGCAGGCCATAACTGTAGGTAAGGTGTACTGAAGAATAAACTATTTATAATAGTAAATTTATAATAGTAATATAGTATTTATAATGAAAAAATATCAATAGATCAGATAAAGCAGGAACCAACAGCACATGACAAAATACATAAGCTGAGTGGAACCCAGACAGAATTCTGATCCAACTACAGTAGAACTCCATCACGTGGAGCACACAGGTGTGGGCTTGAGGATAGTATTCACCTGGCTTCAAGGCCTTTTCCAGGCCCTGGTAGTAGGCCCAGTTCTCAGGGTTCCTCTCCTGGAGTCTCCTGTAGACCTCAGAAGCTTCCTCGGGTCTCTCCAGCTTCAGCAGCAGCTCTCCTACACGCACACACAAACACACAACTTTATATTCCACCCCATGCTCTCTGCCCTCAGAATACAGGGCTCCTGTCTGTCCCCAGACAAACATAAGTCAGCTGGCTGCAGGGCCTTTTCCTATCGTGCCCCCTTCCTCTGGAATAACCTCCCTGTTGACCTCAGACAGTCTGACTCTGTTGAGGCCTTTAAATCCAAATTAAAAACTCATCTTTTCATTGTAACCTTCAGTTAGCTGCTTATTCTTGATTACTTTGTACCTGCTACCATTATCCTTCGGCAGGTCGGTCTCAGTCTCAGTGAATCTATTAAGCCGAGTACTTATAGGCC
Source organism: Macquaria ambigua (assembly GCA_008360985.2). Classification (NCBI taxonomy): domain Eukaryota; kingdom Metazoa; phylum Chordata; class Actinopteri; order Centrarchiformes; family Percichthyidae; genus Macquaria; species Macquaria ambigua. The sequence goes on from VMKM01002447.1 coordinate 20,869, forward strand.
ATGTTGTATTGCTGACGGGCTCTCTCTCTAGTTTCTCCTCCTCATCCTCTTTTCACTCAGGATTCTCTGTGCTGGACCATCAGCCATCCTGGGACCTCTCCCTCCCCTGGCTGTCGGTGCCTCTCTCCAGATGTTTTTGATCTGGATCTTTGTCTTCCAGGAGAGTCAGCCTCTCCTCTTGTCTCTCTCTCTCCCTCTGTCAGTGTTCTCCTCTCTGTGTGAATGGTGTGCTTGAGTTTTGGGTTTCGTGTGTTTGTGTAGTCCGTCCTCTTCCAGGTCTCCATGGTGGAGAGGTGGTCCTGTGGCTCAGGTCTGTTTGGTGACACCTGAAGTTGCTCGACATCCTCCTGGATCCATATTCTTCACATATGTTACAGTCTATTTATAATTTTGTCATCCTGATTGTCCACACTGTAATTTTACTATGTTGGTCTATTCTGTACACACCACATCTACTTCCTGTCTGTCTGTCCTCCTCTGTTGCTCTTCCTGAGCTTTCTAACATTTTTTCCTGTTAAAGGTTTTTTTGGGGAGTTTTTCCTCATCTGAATCGAGGCTCTAAGGACAGAGGGGGTCGTATGTTGTACAGACTGTAAAGCCCCCTGAGGCAGATTCGTGATACTGGGCTGTATAAATAAAACTGACTTGACACACACACACGCATTAGAAGTTCCACTCCAGCTTACAATGATTTTCTTTGGGTAAGGTACTTTCAACACCAAGGACATTTGTTTGTGTTCAGTCTAAATTATGAAGCAGCACTGAAATATGAAGAGTGCTGCCAATTTAAATTCTGTTGTTGGTTCTGTCACTGGCACTCACAGAAAGTGACCAATCAGAAAGACTCAAGTGTTTTCTGAACAGCAGCAGGTGAACACTCTGAACCTTTTCAGTAGCTCGACCTAAACACACACACACACACACACACACACACACACACTTAATCAACATGACAGCATCAACCCACCTCTTGTCTCCTCCACAGCCAGTTTGTCACAGATCTGTTTCTCGTAATTGTTGAGGTGATCGAGGGCCTCCTTGTGCAGGCCGGCCTCCCTCAGAACCTGGTTCTGATACAGCAGCAGCTCACTGTACTCGTAGTCCACCTTGTCTGGAGACGTCTGGACAAACACACACAGAAGAGAGTGGAGCATGCTGAAGTGGGCTTTAATTGGTATGAGTGTTTGTTATACTTGCTAATTATCAATGCTGGGAGTGTTAACAGCACTGCAGCTACTCTAACCTGTTAGGGAGTCCCCAGCAGGTGGCATACTTCCACTACAACTCTTAGTCACAAAAAAATAATAACTCAGACTTCAAATCGATGGCTTCCTTGTATTTGTGAGATAATATCATTGCTTCAAGCATAGCTGAAAATACATTCCAAGTGACTGGATCACCATAGTGTGAATACATATAACATATACAACTGTCTGCTTAAGAGACCAGAGAACAATACTGGATTAAATCAAACCGGTTACAAACACAGATGAAATGGAAATTTTAGACATGTTATCTTGAGCGTGGACCTGTGTGTAATTTGCTTTCATTCACCAACAACTGATGCCATGTTCTCTATTCTATTTTGTTTCTCCTATATCAGAATATATGTCAGTCTTCTGAGTGTGTTGGAACAGTGTGACAACTGCAAACTAAATATATCATCATTAAATTCAGGACAGAGTTTGAAAAAAAAGTAACATCATTCTTTCTTTCAGGAAGCAGGAAGCTTCATAACTTCATCTTTTCCTATTCTGAGATTGCTGAAGAGTATTTCTGGTGCTTGTCAAACAGTCAGCATGATTCCTGGGTTGTTGATAAAAATAAGCCCGGACACAGGTAAAAAAGAATTCACATCTCCCATTCAGCTGTGGCACTGCATCCACACCAGCAGGCAGTGAAAAAGATGTCGTCAGAGGGAGCTCTGATCAACACACATGTGAAGTGCCTGGTACACAAACTCATCTTAAAAACAACTGAGGTCTTATTTTGGTAGTTATTTGGTAGTTTTTAGTTCATTTCAATCAGATAGCCCTGTAGTATTACAGATATATTTAACACTTGCACTACACTAGGGCCGTTGGAACAAATTTCAAGAGACAAATATAAATCGAATAGTAAAAAAATTAAAAATAATCGAATGCTGGAATTACTATACGAATGTGATTTTTTTTTTTTAAATAATAAATGTGTTGGCTAACGTTAGCGATTCTCACCCTTCTCACCTTGGCCTAATGTGAAAACAAAATGCTTTTGTCACATCTGATGAATGATAAACTTTTCTGAATCACAACCTCACTATCAGAACTGGCAGAATGCGATGCAGCCACAGAGAAATGAAATATCACTCGACAACAAGCAATCTGAGGGCACACCTGATAACGCTACACCCTGGCAAGCTAGGAGATTAGAGTCCGAGCAAGAATGACCTCTTCTGTACTCCATCCTCCTCATCACGGGGCTTACCAGCTGGCCGCCAAGTTAACGCTATTCATTTTGTGCCTAAGCTTAATTATTACTTAGAAAGAAAGCCATCACCTGTTGGAAATTTCTAATGTTTACTGGTAATGTTGGAATGCCCTCTAGGGAACAGAACATATAACAACCACATGCTGATAGTGCCATTGGCAATACCTGTGTATATTACATATTAATAATAGGCTAAATTTGAGCATTAAAATCGAATATAATTCAAATATTAAAAATAATAAGGAACAAAATTTGAATGGGATTATAGAGGAAGACTGACAGCACTACACCATAACTGGAAGATGTATGCCACTTTTTCAAAAGAACGACTGTGGCTCTGATATGTTCAGATAAAATTAAGACTCAATGTCCTGCATCTCTCCAGCTTATTTTCACTGTACATCTTAACCCACCCAACACTACAGTTTCTGACATCAGAAAACCTTACATGTGGTTGTGCCTGCACCATCCTCACACAAAATACGTAATACTGCCACATACCTCTTAACACTCATGCTTACAACACGATAAGCCCTTTTGATATAAACAAAAAAAGTATCAACATCTACAATTGAATTGAGATCACCCACTGACCGATTCCATTTACTTCACCTGAAGTGCTGAGGATCAAAACGAAACTTTTATTCACTGCTCCCTATATATCACACACTCAGTAGTTTACTCTGTAGTGAGCAGTATCAATCATCACTGTTCAGTTGGCATCATGCCGCCCCACTGGGACTGGATTTATTTTGCTTACTTAAAAACTGATGATTCTCAGGCAAGTTCTGAAGCGACCTTTTCTCTGATTTCTAAGTGGATTTCTGGACGTTTATTCTGGATGGACATCAGAGATAATGATATCCTCGGGAAGTGTAAGTCACACCCAATGATATCAATATGTGTTTCATGTCTGTGTGTTCTGATTTGACTGAGTTATGACTCCGAGAAGTACAATTTATGACTCAAATGAACCTTTAGTCTTTCTCTTTTGACTTTGTGCTGCTGAATGTCCATGTCTATTACAGACCACATCCTGTATTCACCAGGGTTAAAATGCCGTCTGGAATGATGAGTTCAATTGCTGAGTGCACTGAGCACAGTGAACATCATCCAAAACAGGGCCGTAGTCTTGTTAGAGTGAATTTGCCTCTAGATATCTTTAAAGACATCTTTACAGTTCTGTTCAGTCGTCTACAGCTTTGGCCTACCTGTTGTGTTTTGCGGAACTCCTCAACAATCTTGGCAGCCATCTCAAAGTCCTCTAACAGGTGATAGGCTACAGCATATCCGATCCACGAGGCCCGCTGGGCTGGACGGAGCTGCAGCAGCTGGTACCGGGTCTCCTGGAGAAGAACAAGACCATCACAGCACACACAAGTGTAAGCAATTAATATTTTAGTTGGATTATCTTGTCCACCACTGACTTGTACCTGTCTATCTTCACCATCACTTTCTTTTGTGTGGGTAACTGTCTGACCCTCCACAGTCTTCTGCCCCCACCCCCCTTCATCCATTGTCATACTGCGTCCCTCCATCCAGATCTTTTATCTGGGCGTCTCTATTTTTAAAGCCATCTCGCCTCTCTGGTGACCCTCACCCTGTATCCCTCCAGGTCTCTCATTTGGATCTGCAGCAGGGAGAGGTCTCGCAGGATCTGCAAGTTGTCCTTGTCCCACTTCAGAGCGTTGCGGTAACACTTTATGGCCTCATCATACTTCTTATCCGAGCGCTGCAGCAGGCCGTACACATGCCAGCCTAGAGGATGAGCCAGTTGAGGAAGCAAAACACACACACATACACACACACACACTATCCAGGAGTGTGTGTTATTACAAATGCAACAAAGAGACATAAATGAAATGACAGGATGAATTTAAAGACTGGTTTACACCCTCAAAGAGCAAGTTCCCGAAGGTGTTACAGAGTGAATGCAGATGCTGTATAGGCCTGTCCTGCCCGGTGCACCAATACCAAGAAGGTACCCCGATACCCTGTCGTTAAAAACTGTCCAATACCACATTTTATTAGTACCGATACCTTAAGAATGACAGTGTTTTAAAAAGAACTGTATTTCAGTTGCGTTGTGCGAGAGCGAGTCAGTCAGTGCAACAACAGGGCAGTGTGTGTGCAGCATTCTGCTACTCCCTGCAGACAGTGGGAGTAGCGAGATCACAACCATCTGGCACGTAAAGTTATAGTGGACAAACGTTTTTTTCTCTCACATGCACGCGCTGTGGGTTACATGGTGAACGTGAGGAATGGCAGCAGCAAGTGATGCTTCAAGAGCTCAAATTTGGCAGTATTTTGCAGCCATGCACTATTTTTCATTCTGAGTGGAAACAATAAGAAATGTTTTTTAAAATGTTCTCACAAGGTGACCTGCTCCGATTACAGGCAAAAAACGTCAGGGCGCACAACGAGGAACTAAATAAATGTTAACAAATAAATTCATTTAACAGGCAGAAGCTCCACATTTTCAGTAAATAATTTTCACTTGTGTTTCCTGCTCAGACAAACTTAATAGACATGCACTCACATCTCTCCAAAACTATGCGTAATATTACACACAGCTGGCACAGCGTGGATACTTTAATTAACTAACCGGGAGTTAACTGTTAACTGTCCTTGTGAGCTTTTCCGACACCGGTGAGCTGTTCTGACAGATTCACAGTTTATACAGTGACATCATGAATAGCAGCAGAATCGCAGAGTCAGAATGTATTATTGTGCCGCAGAATTACAACCGGCACAGGTAACCACGTCAGCAGCTGGTGGCTACATCAGCTGCCTGTTCACTGTCATCAGTCACATTTTCTGTGTTGATCCTTACCTTTCAATATTAAACATGAAAATACATTTTACAATACAGATAAATAGTAAATAATTAGCTTAATTTTGAGACCCCCTCAAAATTTGATTTTGCCATCTTCAGGGGGTCCTAGTTGTTAATTAACCTGGTGGAAGAGCCATGCAGCCACCCTGCTCAGCAGCTGCAACAAAATATTTTTGTTAAAACATGTTAAATAGTTATATAGCTAAGCAGCTGACACAAAATATATGTTATGTATTTTGAATTTTAAGTTTTTTAATTAAAAAAAAAAATTTCATGTTGTGTCATCTATTATTCCATTACTTTTCCTGATGTTTTAGATTTTTGTCGTGGTATCGTTTCAGCATTGGAATTGAGATACTTTAGGCTGGTATCGTACCGAAGTCATAATTTTGGTATTGTGACAACACTAGTCCTGCCCTGACGATATATTGTCCCAGAAATACATGCGATAAATGATACTATCGTCATATTATTGTAACGAAAACGATACCGACTCGTTCCATTAATGGGCTCTCTTCTCTCATTCGGCTTAAACCCAAAATGTTCCCACCCCGGAGCTGTGGAGCGCGAGCTGGCCGCAGAGCTCCGCACTGCAGCGCATCCTATCTGAACAGCCCAATTGGTTAAAATGGGCACCGAAAGGAAGCGGGCAGTGCGCCGCAGCACTTCGCGGTGCTTCTGCCTCCTGTCGAACCCGTTATCACTTCACCTGGTTCACTGTCGCTTTGTGTGTGTGTGTGTTTGGAGGAGCTGCTGAGCCCCACCCACGGTGAAACTCCAACACAGAGAGCAGACGAGAGGACAGAAGCCTGCGACCACAAATTACAACAAAACGTGTCTGAGCAGAGTTTTTTTCTATTCATTCAGCTGAGGCGCTGTGAAAAAACGCTAGGCTCTGCGCCCAATAATGGAGGGAACAATGCTGTTTATTCTGGCATCATGTTGGCTAAAATGTTGGTGACATTCTTATGTAAACAAACACCTACAGTATGGTCCATAAGTATTTAGACTGACAGTTTTTGTAATTTTGCCTCTGTACACCCTCACAATGGATTTGAAATGAAGCAATCGAGATGTGATTGAAGTGTAGACTTTCAGCTTTAATTCAAGGGGTTTAACAAAAATATCACATCAACTGTTTAGGAATTACAACCATTTTTATACATAGTCCCTCCATTTTCAGAGGCTCAAAAGTAATTGGACAAACTAACATAATTATAAATATAAGGATTATTTTTAATACTTGGTTGAAAATCCAGTCAATGACTGCCTGAAGTCTGGAACCCATGGACATCACCAAATACTGAGTTTCCTCCTTTGAGATGCTTTGCCAGGCTTTTACTGCAGCCGCCTTCAGTTGCTGCTTGTTTGTGGGTCTTTCTGCGTTCAGTTTTGTCTTCAGTATGTGAAAAGCATGCTCAATTGGGTTGAGATCAGGTGACTGACTTGGCCATTGAAGAATATTCCATTTATTTGCCTTGAGAAGCTCTTGGGTTGCTTTCACAGTATGTTTTGGATCTGTCTGTACGGTGAAGCACTGTCCTACCAGTTTTGCAGCATTTGGCTGAATCTGAGCAGATAGTATAGTTCTATACACTTCAGAATTCATCCTGCTACTTCCATCAGCAGTCACTTCATCAATAAACACCAGTGACCCAGTTCCACTGGCAGCCATACATGCCCATGCCATAACACTACCTCCACCATGTTTGACAGATGATGTGGTATGCTTTGGATCATGAGCCGTTCCTTTCTTTCTCCATACTCTTCTCTTCCCATCATTCTGGTACAAGGCTTTTTAGATGTTTTCTCTAAAAAGTCTAATCTAGCCTTTCTGTTCTTGAGTGTTACCAGTGGTTTGCACCTTGTGGTAAACCCTCTGCATTTACATTCATGAAGGCGTCTCTTGATTGTAGACTTTGACAATGATATGCCTACCTCCTCGAGAGTGTTCTTGACTTTGCTAGATATTGTGAAGGGGTTTTTCTTCACCAAGGAAAGAATTCTGCGATCATCCACTTTAGTTGTCTTCCGTGGTCTTCCAGGCCTTTTGGTGTTGCTGAGCTCGCCAGTGCATTCTTTCTTTTTAAGAATGTACCAAATTGTTGATTTGGCCACTCCTAAGGTTCTATCTGTCTGATAGGTTTGTTTTGTTTTTTCAGCCTAATGATGGCCTCCTTTACTTGCATCGACACCTCTTTGGGCCGCATATTGAGACTTCTCATGAAGAGCTACCAAATGCAAGTTCAACAGTTGGAATCAACTCCAGACCTTTTATCTGCTTAATTTGTCATGAAATAAAGAAGGAACAGGCCACACCTGGCCATGAAACTGCTTACCAGTCAATTGTCCAATTACTTTTGAGCTCTGAAAATGGAGGGACCATGTATAAAAATGGCTGTAATTCCTAAACAGTTGATGTGATATTTTTGTTAAACCCCTTGAATTAAAGCTGAGAGTCTACACTTCAATCACATCTTGATTGCTTCATTTCAAATCCATTGTGGTGGTGTACAGAGGCAAAATTACAAAAATTGTGTCACTGTCCAAATACTTATGGACCAGACTGTATATAAACACAACGGGCAATATCGAGGCCAGCAAAAATGATCAAGGGCATGTCCATATATCGTACGATCAGTCAATAACGTAATTATCGTGACAGGCCTACAGCTGTATGTGTGTGGGATAAAATCTGGGTGCCCTGAGGGGCTGACGGAAGGATACAGACGTGGCTCCTGAGGTCGTTGCGTAGGCCTCGTCTCACTAGCTCGTAGGCCTCCTCCTTCTTGCCCAGGCAGTTGAGGGTTAAACCCTTCATGGCCAGCGTCTCTGGAGCACAAAGCAGGAGTGGGGAGGAGAGGAGTGAGACATTCAGGGACAGGAGTTGTTAAGAGTGACACTGACTAGGTTTACCATTAAGTGATGGAATGACTTACAGAACATTAAAGTATTTAATAGGTTTGTTTGCCAGCTAAATGGAACAGGTGTGAGTAGTAAAGTATGAGGCACTACTGGGAACAAATACAACAGCATGACTGATACACCTTTTTAAAATTCTGCTACTGTTGTATCATGAGTCTGAACCACTAAAAACTGTAATGGTAAACAACACGGTTTACATAAGTAACAAGTAATTGCAGAAGAGAAATGCCAAGCATATGTTTGAGGTAGTTTAGAAACAGCTGTGCCATTACAGTTAGTCCACCAGAGAGGACTGAAAAATGTTCCACTCAATACATATCTTGGTCACAATTCTTTAAAAAAACTCATTTACAGGATGTCAGGTTATGTTTTATTAAAATGAATATCTGTCAAAACAGAATAAAACACCCAACAGTAACATAAGATAAAAACAATAATAAAAATACAACAGATAAGACATGTTAGAAATAAAACACTGTGCTAGCATTAATAAAAAGCTTTTTAAAAAAGAGAAGTTTTGAGAAGTGATTTAAAAGATGTCCCTGATTCTGCAGCCTATACCGCTGAAAACACACCATACCAACTGTGAAACATTGGGGTGGCAACATTATGTTGTGGGGGTGTTTCTCTTCAGCGGGGACTGGCCAATTGGTCAGGATAGAAGGGAAAGTGGATGCTGCCAAGTACACCCAAATTCTACCTCTGCTAGACTGCTGAAGATGGGCAGGCGGTTCACCTTCCAGCACGACGACGACACTAAACACATCGCCAAAAAAAAACTATAAAGTGGCTTAAGGATAGGAAGGTAAATGTCCTAGAGGCCAAGTCAGACACCTGACCTAAATCTGTAAGGAAATCTGTGGATGGACTTGAAGAGAGCAGTCCATCACTGCTTACCACAAAATCTGACTAAACTCAAACAATTCTGCAAGGAAGAATGGACAAATATTCCCCAATGTAGGTGCACAAAGCTGGTAGAGACATATCCAAACAGAATGATGGCTGGTGGCTCTAAGAAGTTTTAAATCAGGGGATTGATCACTTTTCAAAGCCTGTTTTTCTAGTTTTTTTAATTAATTTTCAGATTTTTTTATTTATGTAAATACAGCTGAAAAACAAACAAATTTATTTTCATTTCCATGGTGTAATGTCACAAGAGGTAAGAATTTTGACAGAGTATGATGATTTTCTATAGGCACTATAGCTGGGAGCTAAACCATGAAGTGCTTTAAAAGTAATCATTAAAATCCTAAAATCTAATCGAAAACTCACTGGTTACCAGCGAAGAGAGGCTAAAACAGGAGTGATATGTGGGGATGCACCAATTCAACACTGATATCGGTACGATACTGGCTCAAATAGCTGGATCGGGTATCGGTGACAATGGGGCTGATCTATTCAATTCAATTCTATGTTTGCGATTATGTGCGTGTACTACGTCATGCGTCAGCAGCGAAATACAGCTGGAGTTATTTAAATGTAACCTCACTAATGGTTAAAACAATAAACCAGCACAAAAACGACCAACCAACATAAATCACCATGTTCTGAACAGTCACATTACAAACACTTTTTTGGAACAGAAAACAGCAAACTTTACTACGTCTTTTTCATCACAGCCATTTTCTCAGAATTTGGATTTCACATGTACAGTTCTCCACTCAAAGTATGCTCCCTCAGACATGCTGTTTGGACAGGGAGGGTCTGCGTCGTACACTTCTTGCAAACTTTGGAGACCGAAAATACGACAGTCGTGCCTACTTCCTGCAACGATTGGTCAGGTGTGCACAGGTGTGCAAATGGGAACAGCTCCAAGAACTCCAACTTAGGGTTGGGCGATATGACGGCATATACCGTGCAACGGTAGAAATGTGTTCTCACGTGACGTGAGAGTGACAGTTGGTGGCGGTAATGCACCTCTAAGCTGGTTTGCCAACCGCTGCAAAAGAAGAGAGTTACAAGAAAACATGACGGAGGAGAGTGAAATTGTAAATATAGAGCATGAGGTACAGTATGGTTGTTTTAAACCAATTCTTACTGTATCATATATACCGTTACCGTGATATTAAAGTACATATACCGTGATAGAAGATATTGGACATATTGCCCACCCCTGCTCCAACTCATATTCTTTTCTCTTCAATCCTTACATATTCCCTCCACTGCCCATGTTCACTGCTCAGTCACATCAATCATCTCAGTTTTGTCAGCAATGCAGGTGGTGTACTTTATGAGAAGAGATTGAAAAACAGATCAGGTTCTGAACATGCACGCACAGATGCTCCTACACCTCCACTTAACTATTTTGATCACACACCATCCCTGCAGGCTTACAACTTGGACTTTTCAAAGTGTTAGATGGAGCATGTAACATTGATCTTATGAGAGAGTATATTTGACCTTAAAGCTTTTATTAAATTGAGTACTGGGCTCTTCAACTTTGGTTTGTTTGTTGACCGGTTAACATTTAACCCACAGTTTCATTAGATGTTACTAATTTTATCATAGCATCACAAAACATTTTTCACTATAAAATCAGTAATTCCTGCAAAATGGGAATTTCTATGTTCTTAATCCAGTCTGAATTGAAACCGTTAAACTAACATTCATTCATGTCAGCATTTCCTCAACAACATATACGATTTGTTATTGTTGCGTGGCCTCTAATGACACCTATTGTTTTTGGTGACCAGTGCTCCATCCACTTTACTTTACAAATCTATGTAACAACTAGTAAGTTCACCACTCAAACACAGCAGGAACAAGGTGACAGTAAAAGCATGATGTTTCTCAGTTTCCTGTTAGTTTAGTGTTTAGTGCTTTAGCTCATGTCTTACCTCCATGCTCAGCAAACTTTGGGTTGCCCAGGATCTGTTTGCAGAACTTCAGGCCGTTTCTGTACTGCTTGTGCTCGTAACATCTCTGCAACAAAAGACAGAGCAGACTTTACATCAGGCATCTGAGGCCAACAGCCTGCCATTCCCCGCGGCACTAATCCTCAGAGAGCCGGGTTAAAAGTGCACGAAAAGGACATTATTGCGAGTGTGCTGAATGCAAACACACTGTGTTCCAGTGACCAGCAAAACTAACTGGTCTTTCCTGTTAAGAGTGAGCAAAGTATCACATACACCCAACACTGCCTCCTATGGTAGTCCAGTCAGCATGAGATTGTAGAACTAAGATAAATTGAAGAAACAACACTTGAGAGAACAGCCTTGATAATGGAGGGCTGTTGATGAGATGTAATCAGACAAGCAGCCAGATGGATGTGCCTGGCTCAGAGCAGACACCAGGAGCCCCCCCCAGTGGAAATCCTGTCAACTCCCATGTATGTACTCAAGTCCCTGACTGACCGAAGGAAAGGACAGACACCCCCGATATCCAGGAGTAGTATTATTAGTAGTGTGAATTATCAGTATTATACTGTACACGATAGCTACCGTCAATGGCAGAATATTTTGAAGAAACACTTGACTTTAACCGTTTTTTGCGTGTTTGTTATATGCGGAATTTGAATTCAAATTTCTGGTTCGGCTTTAAATTATTTAGTAAACGACTTGAGCTTTTCCATCCATGTTATGTTACCGTTGAATTTCCAAATTAGTAAATGAAATTTGGCTCGACAAGTTACCCGGCAGGTAACGTTACCGGGGCTAAGTGAAGTTAACTGTGTATGCTGAACTAGACAACTATTTTGAGCGCATACACAAGACGAATGTTGATAAAACCTTATTGACAGTGGAGCCGAATACGTTTCCAAGCTTCAGCAATTAACTAGAAAGCTAACTCAACTATCCACCTAGATTGTGTGTGGCTGTCATGTGTCAAGCAGCTTTGTCACTGATATATGGATGTGTTGCAAGGCCAACGCATGGCTAACTTAGGACACCACATAATTGGTTTCTAGCCAACTCTGCTGTTTCCTTAATTTCTTTGTTACAACAAATAGTTAATAACAGAGACGTGATCATTACAATACGTTTGTTTGTTTAATTCACTAGCAACTCCCTAGCTACTTGCTGTGAGTGCTACAACTGACGGCTAGTAATTAGCTAGCAAGCTAACGTTATCTCAGGCATTTAGCCTACCAATATTCTCTTGAAGAGAGCATTCTCCTTCGGCGGTAGAGTGATTGTGGGCATTGTGTTGGCTTCCTATGCCTCTGTCGGTTCACACATGAATAATATCCTCTTGGAGTCAGAGATCCTGGACAGTCCAGGCTCAGTTCAGTCTCTTCAGGCTCCTCTCTCTCACGTGTTGAAACCGAGGCCCCCTTCCGAGCAAAATGGCCGATGTGCTTCTCCTCCGGGTCAGGCTGCTCTCTGAGTCTGCGTGTCAAACACGGGCAAGGAAGGAATGGTATCATTGACTAAAAGGTCTTTTGATAAGAATGACATGACACGGTGTTTTATTTAATGATAGAAGTACAATTTATTCGGATATTTTCCAAATTGGATGGAGAGTATGCCAGTCCGCTCAGTACAATCAGTGCACCTGTGCCCAGTGCTGTGTTGGTCTCGAAAGTTGCTAACCAAATGCCATTGACATTTCTGTAAATTTAACACTGCCTTGCTTCTCGGCAAATGATCACTCTTGGTAGACTGTAAAGTATGTAACTAATTGTTTGGATAGGTTAAAAGTAGGAACGCCAAGCAGCACTTCGTTTCACTAAAATCCCATGTTTTTAGAATAGGGATTCGATTCTTAGTATCAAAGGTTAATTTGGTGGAAAAGAGTTGTGGGAATTTGAGATGATTTTCTTAATAGAAGTTTTTTTTTTTCCAAACAACAGACTTTTGGTTTGTTTATTATAAGCCAAATTTAATAATTCGTCATAGGGATTTAAACATGTTCTTAACACATGCCCTAATACGTGTGCATGTTTAACGATAATTAATTTTCTAATGGAAATGGGTGGAATATCAACTACCAAACCCATTAGAAATTAGATTTTGTAACACAATTGATGCCAAACTGGGTTATGGAGATACAATCGCTTCACAATTGTAAAATCCAGATATTTGTTGAGTTTAAAAATGCAAATGTCATTTAATAACAGCAAACACATGAGGTTGAGTATTCGAGCGACTTATCTGTGATGTTGGAATCATCTAGTCAGTCCTTGCAGGAAGCTTAATCAACCGCGGTGTGGCAGGAGCGCAAATCAGAGGAAGGCAGCTGTTCTGTAGCTAAAATGACTTTCAACCGGTTACTATCTAGAGCTGTTGTCGTCAGCAAAGGTAAGATGATGACATACTGGTAATGAATTCATGGTCATGATTTTCAAAGACCTGTGTTTTATCCTGATATTTACAACGAGAACGCCGTGTTTATTTTGAAGCCTGACCTTAGCTTAGCTTAGCTTAGCTTAGCATTCTTGTAGGACTGCAGTCATACAGTCGATTATCTCCCTCTAAAGTTAGGCATTTTATCGCAGTGTTGCTTCATTTAGTTCTTTCGAGTAAATAGTTTCCCATTGCTAATATATGCTGTTTATCTAGTTTAACAGTAAAGATTGTAATCCAATTTTAACCCACGTAATACCTTCCTCTAGTGTGTATGTGGGGGGTAACGTTAACGTTATTCACGCCAAATTTCCTGCAGAACTTGTGCAATTCAATGCTGCTCTCCTTTTTGGAAAACCCACAACTTTTTCGTGTAAATAAGAGCCATTCTTCATAATTAGTTCCACAGCCTTCTTCCACAAAAACATACAATGGAGCACAAAGAGCACTCTAAACCAAGTCCACTAAATTAGAATACGGCCAGGCAAATCACTTGGGTTAATAATTGGTATAAAAGCCATCTTCTACTAGGTTTGCAATGGTTCATTATTCTCATACTGATATTGGTACTTCCCTTCATGGCTGTTTCAAGTACTGACTGCCAATGCCAATACAATGTTCATTTTTCATTGAGAACAGTGTGGTTCTTCATGCTATTTTGGTATATTTTCAGTTGGATCCAGGTCTGTATTCACAAGCTCCAAGCCTGACACTGCTAACCCCAACTGGTTTCGAGTGGGTCTTGCCTTTGGAACATCTGCTCTCTTTTGGGGCCTGGTAAATGACCATATCATTTCACACAGAATATTTTAACATATAATCTATAAAATTGATAATTTGTTGTCAGAGTGCTATGGGTATTTCACCCAGGGTTTCTTTTCTTTCTATCTCTCATTTGTATGGAGATGACACTCATTCATACACCAAGAAAGCCATTTATATAATTGCGTAACCTATCAAGAAATGTATACATGTCTTACAACAAGATAAAAGACCTTTTTTCCCACTCAAGTAGTAATCAGGGAAGGTTTGAGCACACAGCACTTGGTCCACCATGCAGCACTTACTGTGTCTCAGTGTCCGTAATTTCACCCAGGAGAGGGCAGCAATGAGCAGCAAGTCATTTTTATTTTAAAAAATGTATTTCAAGATTTTGATTTTCAGTGAAGCCTGGTGGATAAGGACTGTATGCTGAATTTTAAGCAGAACAATGAAATAGGTCTTAAATGATCTTCTACTTTAGATGCATCTTTGAGACCCAATGCCATGTTAAGAGTCAAAAAAGGGGCAGCATTTAAAATGCCAGCTTTTTGAGTGGCACTTGGTGTGATATTCTCAACATAAAAGGAGAGTTCCTTGGGTTTTTCCCAGTTTTGATTAGTTTTGTTTAAAAGAGAAGTCACATATTACAGTTTGGTTTTCTTATTTTGCTGTAAAAATGTTCTTTTATTTAATTCCAGGTGGCAATACAAAGCTCTCACAAAGTCCGAAATGAATCCTTTTGAAATCTGCAGCTACATTGAAGACAAACACTCTTATTGTAGATCTGCAAGGCAGTGAAGAATCTCAGATTATGATGGGATGTAGTTGAATATGAAGAAGGTTCTGATATAACCAGTTGGTACACTTAAATTACTTTCAGTATCTGTCTTTCACCTGCAGCTCTTCAAGCAGCACAGCACAGATGTACATGAGTACAAAGTGAGGAATGGCCTGGAATAACCCACCATGCTGGTATGTCAGTCTCTGTTTGTTTAGATTATATTAAAATTAAATATGAAATCAGTGTGATCTGATAACTATATTGCCATATAGTATTATTGGTATTCTGCCGTCCTGTGTGAAAATAAAAAATCTATAAATGGATTAACACATAAAACCTGGTACTCTGTCATTTCTTGTTCTGTGCAGGAGGTCGTCAGGTCCTGTCTATAGGAAGCACCTGTTTGTCTGCTTGTTTATATTTCCACTGTTCCTGATTCCAAACTCTGTGTAAAATAAAACTGAACTATGTGAAATACATGAGTCATGGTCATTTTGTTCAGATAGGTTGCTGTGGTATTGGCATTGATGCTACCACAAGTAGATAAGTATATTCTAAATGTTTGATTTATACTTCTTTATGAATAATGTCTGAGCTGTTCCAAACAGCTTTTCCAAAATATCAGTATATAAATGTGGGCTGGATCACATTTGTTAGCCTTTGCCTTTAGAAATATAACAAAGCAGGAAGATTACTTCTTGTCAGTGTATAGCTACTAAATAACATCACTTGTCTACTGGTACAAATTAAATTGTGCATTGCTTACTGGCAGTTCAACTATATCCAACATTAGTAATTATTGTACATAATGTGTTTCTGTAAACCTTGGACAAGTGATCGTTCTACAACAGGGCTAACGAACATGTCCACACCAAAGGCCAATTTAGAGTCTTCACCTAATGTAATGCCATGCATACACAGGTCCTAGCCAGAGAATTAAAAGTTACCATGGTAGAAGACGTACTGAAAACGATTCTTACATTTCTCAAAAGGATAGTTTTTTGTTTTTTTTTCAAGTTAATGGACAGCCCTCCTAAGACTACTGTTTTGTATCTCCAAGCTGTCCTCTTTCCTACAACTGCCATGCATTTTTAGTTTATAAATGTGGAATTAGAAAGGGTTTTCTAACATAAAACATTTTCAAACTAAATACAGTATACAGAGCTGTAGCTAACATTCAGGACAGAGGACAGTTACCTGAGTAAGTGAAATAGGAAAAATCCACAGCAGCAACATTATTTTGTGCCTGTAAAAGCAGAGATAAATACAAGAATGAACAAGCTGAAAAAACAAATGTTTAAATAAATGAAAAATGTACAAAAACATAATTTTGTGCACTGTGACCTTCTGTGCTTAGGGGTGGGGAGGTTAAAAGTCTCCATGATCTATAGAGGGTGAACAATGCCATAAAAGAGAAGAGGCAGGAGAGGTAGTATCATAAGGTGACACGACAATATAGCAAGTGTAAAACTTTTTATACTTTGTAAGGGGATTTCTTGTCCCAATAGTATATTACATAGTAATTCTAACCAAGTTTTGAGCATGTGGTGTAAAGGAGCGTAGTGGTAGCTGTGAGAGAAAGTTATACGTAAGTCACTCCACATGCAGCTTTGAAGAGGGCTGATGATGGTTTCCACAAACCCACTCGTTAATACTGAGTCTATTTGAGATTGTAATAGATAAAGAGGCTCCAGTTTGTATTTTATTGAAATAACTCAATTACGTCACGTGTTTGCAAATGTAGCTATCTGCCCTAATGCATTTAATCATAGTGTTACTTATCTTCAAATATCTTCAAAAAGGTATTTTTCCATTAACAGGAAGGTGTGTGTTTGTGTGGGAGGAGGTGGCTGTGGGGATTGGCAGTGGGGAGTCCAACTGAAATTAAATTGCATGGGTTTTTTTTGTCTGCTACAGCATTCATATCTACTCTGGCAATCACATGTCCTGTGTTCTCCTTTGAGAAGAAAATCAGAAACCAAAAGGGAGAAATTTATATTTTGTGCTTTTTGGTTTTATGATGGTGTCCCCTATCTTTGCTTTAATACGTCAGAATTCCGTTAGTTCTCTGTCTACATAGATGAAGGACTTGTTTCCATACAGCCAATCAAATCACTTATTAACCATATTTGCATAAAACTGTAACGTGCAGTATTTTACCATAGGCAGATGGTCACATTGTCTAACATCCAGACAGCAGCCTGCTACATAACAGAAGAGCCACAGACTCTGAATAACAACCCACATTAGCTTTCCTGCAAAAATCTCTTTCTTATCTAACTTACAAACAAGAACACACATCTTGTCGTGCACCTTAGCTTGTTTAACGAGCAGCCAAGCATTCATTGGAGAAAAGTGCACTGCTAATGTCAGTTTATAGGCTAGATGGCTAATTAGCTGGTCAGCTGCAGTGCATCAAGCTATGTACTATGTATTTTACTGGAGGGGAAACATGAGGAGACATATTCTGAGATCTATTTATAAGCAGCATTTTATAAATAAGTTGACATATGACACATTTCAGGAACCAATTTACTCTTAACTCTAAGTGAAAACCTTGGTCCCAAAAATCTAGTAGAAGCATTGCAGTTAGCAGTTATTGTTCCCACCTGTCTTTATTTAATCAGTCTATTTATATAAGCTGGAGTACACTTTGGTGGCATGCCGGGACTTTTGTAAGCTTTATAAGTACTTTTGTAAGTGTTATATTATGTATTCAGTGCATAACAGCCATGATTCTCTGTCTGCTTCTCTATGAAACAAATCCTGTCACAAGAACCTATCCTGCATCTCTATGTGGCAACCCTTACAACTTTTCCTTTTTCTTTTCTGTAATTTGTTCTCACTAACCCCCCTTCCCTGTGGAATTAATACTCCTCTTAGCATCCTCTTGTGTCTCTGTGGCATTAACCACTAAGTCAACCTCCTTCTCTTCCATGGTGTTAATGACTCCTCATACTGTTATCTTGATGTTTCTCTGTGGCATCAACCTGCTTTGTGGCATCAACCACCCTTCATACAAACGGGACCGGACAACATATATTGCGCAACAGAGGGCAGGTCTGTTCTCCGCCCCCTCGCACGCTTCTCAGACTACACCACAGCAGCCATTCATCCAGCATTTGCTGAACCTGCGGCGTTCAACCGTAGCCCTCGGAGATCAGCGATGTTTTCCTGCAGAGCGGCCTGGCAAAGGTGTGGGCCTTTGGCACGGAGAGCAGCCTATAGATTGCCCCGGGATGGTGAGTTTCATCAGCCAGCCAAAGGCTGAATGTGACGTTTTGTCTTTGTCATATGTAATCGGTGGAATGGTACACTCTGTCCTAATGTGGATTTCTCTGCATAGCTGCATCCCCAAACTGGGGGGGTGGAAATGGCTGCCCATAGCGTGTGAAGGTCAACTTGGCTTTTTGGCTGAAATAGAGCTGAAAGACTTTTTTGGTGCATATGCGTCCCTCGTATTTAACTACTGTGATTTGTTAGGCCGTACATTTAGGTTGGTCCTCGTTTTGCTATGGGTATACTTTGAGCCCTGGTTGGAGTATTTCACAATGACACTAAGCAAACACTTGTATATCTTCTGCCATAGTATTAAACAGAGCAGCAGACTGCCAGATTAAATCTGTAATCCTCTGTTTGCCAGCTGGTTTCCACACTTTATAAATGTGTTGCATTTTAAACCAGTGTAACTTTGGCCGGACCATTAATACTAAAACAAATGAACGAGGCACGCGGTGTCTTCTCCGTGAAGTTACGGTAATTGAAATGTCCTTGTTGATTTGAACATTAATGTATGGCATATATACATTTGTATGTGACCTTCACTAGACTGTGGGTAGCGTGGAAACATGGTTGCCGCTGTTAGTCACATGGTGTGCGCGTGTGACGGTAATGTGTAGAGTGCAAAGGCACAAGCTATACCTCTGCAGTTGGAAGCTTGTGCCACGAGCCGGTCGGTGGCCGCAGCCTCTTTCCAGGTAACTGATAACGTTACATAACCATGAGCGACAAATGGAAACATCAGAAACTGTCTGTTTATAGCAAATGGGAGCAAAGAGATGACGAACTTGAAGGACAAATTGTTTTGTTATCAATACCCATCATCACCTGTGCTCTGTGCTGCTATGTTACGTTGTTAGTGTTTGGGTTCTGGTACTTGGTATTACAGCTAATCATGACAGGTGGTTATTTCTCAGGTTAGGTCATGTTTTTGACAAAGAACTTGAGGTACTGAGTGAGTAAAGATATTTAACTAGCCTTATAATTACATCTAAAAGTGTAGGCTCTAGTCTAGTGCTCCCACTTAACCATAGCAGGATATCATGGTCTAATCCTGTGACTTCTTGACCTGCCTCCCCTCCACTGGTCATGAATTGTCACCACTTTATCCCCCCCACCCAAATCTTTAGACCTGAGCCAATTAGCCAATTTAAGTAACAGGATGGTTGGGAGCTGTGTCAGAGCCCTGGGCACTGGATTAGTTCCTGAGAATATGAGGAGTTTAATACCCTCAACACTGAACATGACAACGCTCCAGTGGCCTTAACTTTTTTACAAGAACAACTAGTTCATAATTTGAATATTGTATGAGTATTGTATGGGGGTGCAGAATCTATTTATTTATAACTGACTTGTGACTTTTTGTTTCACAAATCTTTCTCCCAGTGGATACACTGCTTTTGTTTAGTTCTCTTTACCAAACAGTTGTGAATTGCATTTAGCTATACGTTGTGTTTGTTGGAAGTGTGATTCTTTGGTGTTTGCAAAGGGTTTAGGTGAAAGCTGATGTACAGAGTATTGGTTAGAGGTGGTGTTGTTTGCTTGCCTGCTTTTGTTTTTTAGTATTGCTAAATGTTCCACCAGGGAAGAAAATGCTGTGCCAAACTAGCATAACAGGCTAAAACTGAACTATGTATTTTCTTTCCAAGAGTGTGGAGTGCATCACCTTGCATGCGTCAAACAAGCACTGACAGGCATATTTTTGGCAATCTAAAATTATTGCGCTAAAACCAATCAGAGTGGGAGGCATCATGAGCCAGTAGAGTGTCTTAGGGTGCTTCCTCACCAATCCCTTTCACACTGAGAGAGCTGAGGCTTATCGGCTTTTGCAGCACATTATTCCTATCCTGTAGGATCTTTTCAAAGCCACCAGGGTCTGTCCAGGGTCATCGATATGGGGACACGTGGAGGCAAAGCAGTTTGTGCGAATGCAATGTTGATTTAGATTTATCATCCCCTTGAATCATCTATGTTCTGTCACTTCCTATCAGAAAATCTGTTCCTCTTTGAACCTCCTCTAATACATGTGGAGGTCAAAGTGAGAACACATAAATAAAGGCTCTATTAAGGAAAATCTCATGCATTATCAAATAATTGATGACAGGTTTGAGAAGGATCTAACGTGTGACCTTTGACCCTTTCCAGTTGGACAGCGGCGGCAGATGTCATCAGTTCCTGGTGGGTCTGGGGAGAACATAGTCTACGCTGTGCTGTGTGGTGGAGCCTTTGCCGGTGCTTTGACATATGTAAGTTGTATTGTTTCTAGGGCTGCAACTAACAATTATTTTATTATCAACTAATCTGCGGATTATTTTCACGATTAATCGTTTACTCTTTAAAATGTTAAATTGTGAAAAATGTTCATCACAGTTTCCGCCTCTTTTGCTCTCCACATGGACTGTTTACCTGCATGCAACCAAAGCTCAAACGTGATTGGTCAATACCACTCGGACTACAAACAGAAAGCAGAACGTTTCCGATACCAAAATCTTGTCCCTTGCCTACAGATTCTGCATTCATATGCAGAGATCTGTTTAGAGAGATTAGTTTCCCAGAGCCCAAAGTGACGTCTTCAGATGGCTTCTTTTCTCCAATCGACAGTCCAAAACCCAAAGACTCTTCATTTACTGTCATAAATGACAAAGAAAAGCAGCAAATCTTCACATTTAAGAAGCTGAAACTTGCAAATGTTTGACAGTTTTGCTTACAAAAATAGTTGGCAATTCATTTTCTTTGGATCAACTAATCATTGCAGCTCTAATTGTTTGTAGCAGTTCATCATTTCAGCTTCAACACATTTGATGATACTAACATACACTAAGCAAGGTTGTCAACACTAAAAATATGTCCTCAACAAAGCGTTAAACAACAAAGTCCAACAAACTAATCTTGTAAAATGACAGGGTTTGCAAAGTATCTGAAATTTGACTCTATGAGAAATATCACATTCAGACTTTTTCCTCTCTCCACAGGCATACAGCACTGTGTCCACAGACAGCTCCAGGTTCAATGATCGCATTGCAGAAATCAATGCCAGACCCAAGCCAGAGTGGGTACCTAAACCATGGCCACCTAAGAGTAAGTATTCCTCACCTGCCATGTGTATCCGTAGACGTGTGGTGATCACAGACCAGGTCCCCTCCACTGGCTCGCTGACTGTAATGTGTGAAGCTAAAAAGGATTCTCGATAAAACTTTGCTCGCTTGTTTTTGTCGTGTCGGTACAATCCAGGTGGGGTTTGGTTCTGATAGCCAGTTTTATTTTAGATCCGCTTCCACATTAGCAAATCAAATGCTCTTGATTTGAAGGTCCAAGGCTGACTAATCCCTTATCAAATCATTTTTTTCTCCTTGTATGTTTTTATTATCAAATAGCAAAGTGCAAAAGTTTCCAGTAACAGGCTTTTTAAAGATTCTTTATTTTAACCAGAAGTGACTGCTGCTTTTGCCAGTTAAAATGACAAATGTTGCCAGTGAGAAATAATAACAGCTGTATCTAACTGATGATAATTCTGTAAGTAACTTGCCTAAAATGAAACTTTGTTATTGTCTACCTAATGTGCTCTCTGCAAGCCAGTGACTGTACCTGGCCAAAGAACATTTGTGAAGGAAAAGACATGTTGTTTATGTGTTTCTTGTCAGATTTTTTTATAGTGAAAGATCTAGCAGATCGTTTCATGTCTCAGTTGTGTATGATAAAAATATTTTAAGGTTTTCAACTTAATAGTTTTGAACTGGGACTCGCAGTATTTGGAGCAAGTAGTATGTGGTTTGTAAAAGTCAGTAGGCTGCACTGTTTTTACATGCTTATTTTATCAACATTTTATATCTTCTGCTGTTCATCTAATTTTCAGCAGGTTAGCAAAATGTTGTGAGCATTAATCAGGCCTCCACAAGGCTTAATGGCTCATAACTATGGACAGCACCTGGTGCTCAAATGAGGGCTAACAAAAAGCTGAAGAATAAAACCATTTCATTTAATTGAACAATACTGTATTGTCTTTTAATTGAAACACAAATATGTTTAATCTGTATTTTTCAACCACAAACAATGATTAAATTATATTGTTTTCTAACAGAAAGGAGCATTGGTACATATGGGTAAGATAAAAAGCACTTCTGTCCAGTCGTCTTTAGCTCCTGTTTTCTTTATTCGTTGTTCTTTCTGTGATTTATTTCTGTCTATCAAGAGGTGCAGACTTTGACTGTAGCCTTACATAATGGCAGACCTAATAATTAAGACTAAGTCCTGCTCTGTCATAATATAAGTCTAGGTATATTACAGGGGCTAAAGGTCTAATCTGGGTTACTACACATGATAGGACTTTCACTAAAACGATGAGAATAATTCAAACAATATAATGAATCGTACAGAGATGTGTCCTCAGTGTACTTGTGTTGACATCTATCAGTAAATGGTGTATGCTTAAGGGTAGGCATGGAGCTCTAGAGACGGTGATTCCCTGTAGACACAGACCACTTCTCATTCCTATTCTCTAATCATTTAAAGGTCACAAACCACAGAACCATCTATCAGAAAGGTAGTGCGTGTCTTTAATTCACACAAAGCCCTTGTTTATGTCTTGGGCTGCTCTGCCTTACTGTGAGCGAAGGATTATGGGACAGTCCCAGATTATCCCCTGCTTATTTCAGCAGTGAGGGAATGTCAATGACCCAATGCACAAATGAAGAGACTCTGTGTAGCTGCCCAGCTCAGTCTGACCACTCAGTCTGTTGGTAGAGTGGCCATCCTGTTGTCTCAGTAGCTTAGACACACACACACACACACACACACACACACACACACAGTGCCTGCTGTCCTGCCTGTGTATTTTTACCACCTTGGAGTGCTGCTAAAAGGCTTCAGGATGGTCAACAGTCAAACCAATTAAGATGTTTTGGTTGCCATCCAGCACAATCCCAGGACCATTGTCAGACTGGTTTATTAGTTTGAAACTGGTCTTTTTGTTAGAAATTGTACAGTGCAGGGGAGTGCACTTTACCCAGAAGTTTAATTTTGGCCTGTTGTCAAGTTTCTCACGGAATTGACGTCAGTTAGCGACCGCTCATATGATCTGCCACCACCGGCGATTGTCACTGTAACCTGTGAAAGTGATGGTCGGCACCATATGCACTGAATGTTTTGTACACTGCTCTGTGCTAATGATAATTAACACCGTAGCGAATCTGTGTATTTTGCTGACCTCAGTCACTCACCAGACAAATAATTTGTCACATTCACACACACACACACACACACACACACACACACACACACACACACACACACACACACACACACACACACACACTGATTTTCACTGCATATACGAGCAAAATGCTGCACTGTAAACTGAGCTGTGGCAAAGGAGAGCAGAGCTGCAACAGTAGCAGGCTGAGGTGCATAAAGCATAGGAGAGTTTGGTAAAGAATGGATCAGCTTTATTTTAGTCGATGCTGAACCATTAAAATATGCCCGGATCGGCTCGGGACATCTCTACTGACATTACTGATTGGGGTGTGGCCTGAATGACATGTTTTTAACCCACAGAGAGCAGTACAGCAATACCTCCTTCCAATTACCATTTAATTGGCTTCTAGTGGCTTTAGTACAATTTTTGTGAAGCTTTTCCACCCTGGCAAGAATAACGTTCTTGGAAAAAGTGCCCATTCTGACAAAACATGGCAGTTTGACAATAGGCATAGGCAAAAATGCCTCTTGGTTCCAAACCAATATATGGATTGGTTCTGACATTAGTCGATCTTTACTGTTCAGAACCTCTGGACTTCCCTCTCCTAAAGCCCCTTTCCTCCCTAACACAAACATCCTCTGGTCCAGCACACACGACTGTGTATTCACTTTGAATGTTATCGGTGTTTGTGATCACTGTTGGCTTTTAATTTGTTCTGGCTAGCAGACTCTTAACTGCCCATGTTCTATTTTAGATAGATGAGATTAGCTTCCTTGATCCAATTGGTATGTATGAACAGAGCAAACATACCAGTTGACGGTGTGCTGATACCATCAGCAGCAGTGCACTCACTGTGTATAGTCACTAATGCATGGAAGGAGATAAATCCACTATGTAAACTATTTGGCTCATGCAGAATCAGGCTCATTGCTGGTATCAAGATGACCCATTTCAAATAGTTTTCATCACATACAATAAGAAACATTCACATCTAGGGCCGAGTATTGAGTATCTAGTTACTTAGAACTAAATTCTGAGGGCGTTATAACTGAGATCTTGTGTGAAGATGAATCCTAATGTTTTTGAGGAATCTTCTGTCCGCCATTAAACCAAATCTTCCATTTTTACACAAGCATCTTTACAGTTGAATGGGCAGAATTTAAGTTGGTATGTTCATGCTCCCGGGAGGATAAACCCTGTGTGATATATGACAAATAATGTTGGCTTTTCAAATTAAATCTCCAGTTTACTGTTAATATTCTTTTTAGATACATTAGTCTCAAAGTCAAATAACATGGCCGGTGTGTTAGATGGAAACAAATGGATTGAAGTATGTATCAAAGTGTTGTTTTTAAGCTGTAACAAAAAACTGTTATAAGAAACAACAGTAACTTTTCCTGAGTTAATTTAACATCCTGAAGAAACAAACCCATAGTTCCTTCCTTACTAAACCCCGCTTTTCTTTACTGCTCATCGACTCAGCTTGATCCTATGTGAAACTTACACTGATGTTTCTGTTTGCTTGCAGGCAAGGACAACGAAGAGGGTAAGTTGTGTCATCGCAGATATTCTGCTTTCATTCATCGTCACTGCCTGAGAACTTTCTGAATGCTCACTGAAATGATGGCATGGGCTCGATTTGTGCTTTTAATAGTTTCACTATCCTGATTCCAACATTAGTTGCAATGGCAGCTCATGATCACACTAATCACTGTACGTTTCTGCCACCCACAGTTCCAAGATTAGACGGCCAACAGTGGGATGGAAATTAACCAAATGATGAACACAAAAATTAAGATATCTTAACCTAAAATGGAACTGATGCGATTGCAACATCAGACAGTAGTCACATCCAACACAGACATATGCAATATAAATATGAACACAGAAAATGAGGGATATTAAAGATGACAGCAGATTGTATAATTACAATATCATGTCAAGTAAAACTAAGAAGGAATACTAAGTTGTTATAGTTCAATACTGTCACTATAGGTATATGGGGTATCTAAGAACAGCAGAATTTAAAAAAATGAAATAAAAATAGACTTGCAAGTCCATGTACCCGACACAATTCTGAATCAAAGGTCACTGACCTGGAGCGACCGGGAAGCCAAGAGCATCACTGAATAAGGCTCCAACAGGTGGTTTAACATACACCTGTCTGCATGTTTGGGAAGAAGATAAAATTGAACGGATTCTGCATGATTACAGATAGAAAATAAATGAAGAAGAAATCTGCAACATATGAGAAAAGCAGGGATGTATGAAGAAATGCCTTACCCACATGTGCAGTCCTGGACACTGTAAGCAGTGTTCTCTGGCTTGTATCTGGGTCTGATGATTAAGAGGGGACTCGTTTTGATAAAAAGATTAGGAAGGGTAAGTGATCTGCCTCTCAGCAGTCTTGATGAGGTTAGAGCGCGCTGTTTAGTATCAACAGGGAGCTTTAGTAATATAGGACTCTGCTGTCCTCCCATTCCACTTAGCTTCAGCGCCAAGGGGACATTTAGAAGAGTACACAAGAAATATCAAAATTACTAAGCATATTCATACTTACCAGAGGATGATATGGCACCATTTTGTACACATAATATCTCAGTCAAACATTCAAGACTGTCAAAATGTCAACATTACCTGCCGTCAGTTTGGAGGGGGTGGTGTTTTCGCCCTGATCAACCTCTGTCAGCAGCGTGTCTCAAGATATTTCACGCTTGCTCATAAACAAAATCATAATTTATTGTAATTGTAAAATGAAGCAGAAACTCCCACTTCATTTCCATCCACATCAGTGCAGATTTAAGAGCTCAGCTAAAGTTGATGTTCATACACATGGCTCTGATTGGCCTATTTGACTTTCCTTAGTCAAATAGTGTGGGTCTGACACACTGGTTCATATTTGACTTTGGTAGATCAGACACAGTTTTTCAGCAGGCTTGTATCATCTTTTCAATTTCGATGTTAATCAGAAGTTCATCAAAAGACAGGTGAAATAATGTTTCTACTCTTCAGTAAGTTGGATGGAGATATGCTTGTTAAAAAGTTAAATACTATGCGGGCCAACATTTTCTTTGCTTAGAGATGTGTATAGACTCTGAACATTTAATTCTAGTGCCACATCTTGGGGGGCCTTACCTCGGATACACAATGCCCTCAGCATTTTGTATATATTCTTTGATAGAGTGCTTTGTCAAATCAAAAACCATTACATTAACAAATCAATTTGCATCGTGAGTACTGTGTACGATATAATAAAAGAACAGAGAAAAGCAAGGTTAGTAGAAAAGTTAAAAAAAAAAGAACTCCACTGACTTGTCTTGAACTTCAAAACACCAACTGTGAGCTAGGAGCAAATGTGTTAAGAAGGAACAGAAATGCGTACATTGAACAATTACACTTCCCTATAAATACGGCAGATGTTTGACTCCAAACAGTAAATTGACAGGATGCTATAATGATTTTTGCCTCAGTCTGTTTGTGTAGCGAAACTTAGGCTTTAGTTAATTCATCCTACTCCTCTGTAGCTGTAGATGTTGTCTGCAGGAGTACTAGTTTGGGAACATATATACATGTAACACATCCTATTCTTCATAGAGCTGGGCTATACTTGGCCAATGCAGTTTTGACAAATCTGTCCTCCTATGTGACCTCAGTCTCACCTCTCCTGATATTCTCCTACTGGCCAAAAGGCTGGATCACCAAATCAGTCCCTGCCTTTGATACCACTCACTCCCTCTTTTCTCCCCCTCTCCCTCTTCATCATACCTCTTGTGTTAGCAGAAGTAAGCTAGGCTTTAAATAAAAACTATGTGCAAGGCATTTTATTCCAAACTTAAGTCATTTGAAGAAATCTCTGCTCCAGGTGAGACAAACTGGTGACTTTGTCATCATTTCCAAATGAATAAGTCTTCTTTTCATGGAGCACTTGCCATTGTCATCGCCAGTGCATCTCGCTAGCAGCCCATATCCATTTTTCGCTCATTCACATTCACATAGCCTCTGTGGTTGAATTTAGATTGATAATGACATTGTTGTGTAAATTGAACTTTGCTTTTTAAAAAGCAAACTTTCTTCTTGCCGTCTTTCTAACTCTTTGTGTCTTTACTCTTTTCAGTGTAATGGTAAAGCTAAGGTCCTCTGTGGCCGCATGGATATTCATCCTAGAACTGGACTCTTTGGATCTGAACAGGAAAACAAAATCCCTCTCTCCTCCTTTCCTCCTCTCCTGTACTGCTATGAAAGAAAGAGTCCTCTACTCAACCTAAAACCTTTGGACAATTGTGTGAAGGACATTGATTTTGTGCTCATTTTTTTGCCTCTTGCTGCTAAATGTTAATGTGTAAATCTGTGAAGAGGATAAATGGACTTGACAGAAGTATCCACAAACCATTTTTAACAGATTTTTCTTTTGACAATGGACTATATCATTAGGCGGAGAACTATGGAAAAAGTTCCTCCGGTCCGAAAACGCCTAATGTTCAACACCACTCAGGTTTTAAATGTTAAAAAATTAGCTTTTTTTGTGGGACGTTAGTGAAGTCGGTCAACCTAGCTGTCGAGTAAAGCTGTCCATGCTAACACATTAGCAAGCACTATTGTGAGTGATAGTATTTCATTAGCATTATCCAAAGGGCTCTGTTAGCTGGTGTAGCCAGGTTTACATTTAGCACTATTCCAGATGAACATATATATATTCTAGTGGTCAGTGATATTTATCTACTGTATTTGCTACATGTCAATCTTCAGTGGAACTTTCAATATTGGCAATTTAAATATAAGACCATATTAGCATTTAGCCTTAATGATTTTACATGCAGTGCCCATTGGAGGATCCTCCAGACCATGCAAAGTAAATGATTGACTTCCAAGGCTGTTTGTGACTGTCTGCCCTTTAGAGTTGCAAAGTGGGAGGAATTATTTCAGGCGTCCAGTGCCCTGGAAGTAAACGTCCTGTTCATTGTCTTGCATTTTGCTAAGAAACATCCAAGAACTGGGTTTAAAATGATGCTGCATGCTTTTTAGAAATCCGATAATAGTTTTTTTGTTCTCAATTGGAACATTTGAAACGTTTTGAATTTGCTACAGGTCTGAATTTTGGCCAGTCACCATCTTCTTCCCTCTAGCAATGGGGGCTGAGGTGCGTGGATATTGTAGCATTTGGAGTCAGCTGCCAATACCAAACTGGTGGAAAAACATTTCTCAGAAACAAAGTTGAAATAATAAAATATATGGCCAAAACATAAACCTATAGACAGTATTGTTCCAATGTGTTAGCATTTAGCCCATTATCATGAAATGCCTACGTGCCAGCAGGCAGGCTGTTATCACTCCCAATAGTCAGTGCTCAGGTGTTGAGCACCAGGGTCAGAGTTAATCCCTGGGCCAGTCTCCAACAACTTTGTGTATTTTTGTTAATGTTGAACATATGGTGGAGGTATCTCTCCGATAAAGATTAAAGACGCACAACCTACCTGGGCTGTTTCGGTGTCTGTCTCACTGTCAGACTCACTTTCAGAGTTCCAGATAACTGATAGCTTGTTAATTGGATGGTAAGAACCAAGATTCAACTTCACCCCCTCTACCCTGCACCTTAACCCGCACTCCTCTCCCTCCCCTCCCCTCCCCTCCCTCTTTGTCGTGCTCCTCCCTGTCTTTGAGTTTGCATGCAGTTTGTGTAGTAAATGTGTCACCTCTGGGTTTTGCAGATGAAGTATTCACTGAGGCAGCGGTGAGGTTTGGAGTGGCATGCCTAGAAGTAGTACTTTTGGATCAACCTGCTGGAAAATATCCTCAGCTGTTAGTAGCTATGTTTCCATCCAACTGTGCATCTCTCATTTTTACACAGTTGATATACATAAGGGATGCCAGAGACTTATGTGTCAGAAATGACACAGGACACAGGACATCTGGCAACCTCTGTGTTCTGTATTTTAAATCGGCGGCAGCAGAGCGAACTCTGCCACCGTGGCTCCCGGCTACCTCAGATTCTACCAGCTTCTGCTATCCACCTGGTATAATCTCATCATGCAGGCAGCTTCATAGAGCAGGCTGTAGCCTAAAATAGATGATTGTCATATTTATAACATGAATATTATAGCAGGTTTTACTAACTAATATCATAAACGTTGTTCATTGTCCCAAACTGAATAATCAGGCTTTGAAGCTGACGTTGCTTCTCTGCTGGTGAAGAGATTAATTATTCAAGAAACTCGGATAGTAGTCAAATCAGCCACTGCCGCCAACCCCAGCTGCATGGCTGCCGTCGTGTCGACATTGAAATCAATGACTCACTGTCTGAAAGCAAATCTGAGATATTCAGCACCTGTATTTCTGTCATCTACATGTAAGAGCTCTTTTAAAAAAATTTGTATGAAATGAGCTAATACGTAACTTTTCTAATGAAACCCACGTATAGTAGGATCGTTGTAGATCATTCTTTGTGCCCTAAGCTACTTCCGATTTGTTGCCCTTTTAATACTGTGAAGCTGTTGCACTTTTAAAAGGCAGCAAACAGCCACACCTTCTACCAAGATTTGGTGTTGAATCCAAAATACTTCCCCCAGATGGTTTATCTGTTTAGTACAGCTCGCTAGTTTCCTTCATTTTGTGTTAACGAAGAGAACGACTATTTTGATATAGGTAAATGCAGCATGCAGTAGATTAGAGTGACAATCCCCCCACCCCCCCGAGTGCAAGGCACAAGCTGCTGTTCTTTTAGACTATGAATTTTCAACTGGCAACAATTACTATATCAGAAAGATCAAAAGCCCTGACTATGAAAAAAAACTAAGTCTAGTACACTTGTACTCAATTGCTGACCAGTGTGCAGGTTTTTTTTTTTACCCCCACAGACAGTGAATTTTGAATTTGGTAAGATTATTATTGGTAAAATTTAATTTTTTATGGCCCCCACATTGTAATGGTTGTTTGAATTTCCAATAAAAACTGACAGCCCTACTACATTTGAGTGTGCATAAAAAACATTTTGTAGATATTACGAAACATTTTATCAAATTTTCTCTCTCCGTTACCCATCTCACACCTTGGATGGAAACCCAGCTACTTTTAATATATTAATGATCCTTTATAATGCTGATTTTAAATATTAATCAAACTGTCTCATTTGAGAATAGTAATGTTCTGCCTGGTTGATCTTCTTGTGTCTGTAAAAAAAAAAACACACACTGGCTGCACCAGTGATAAATATTGTTTAGGGTGGGTGGCTGGGGACGAGTAGCTGCTTACTGTAGCTGATAACACGATGTTTTCACCCTGTGAGTCAAACCATTGCTCTTGCTAATACTCTCCTCCTTCTGGTTCTTGTGTTCCAGGTGGAGAGGAGGAGGAAGCGGCAGCTGAGGAGGCCAGTGGAGAGGCCGAGGTTGCCGAAGAGACCGCAGTTGGCGAAGAGGAGGCCACTGCAGCTGCTGATGGTGAGGCAGAGACTGTAGTGGAGGCAGTCGCTGAGGCGGTCGCAGAGGCTGCTGAGGTCGTTGCAGAGGTGGCGGAGGTCGTTGCCGAGGCTGCGCAGGAAGTGGAGACAGTCGCACAAGAAGTGGCCCAAGTGGCCGAAGCTGTTGAGGAGGCTGCCGAGGCTGTCGAAAAACCGGCCACCGTCGCTGCCGAGGAGCCCGAAAGCAACGGTACGACTTCATCATCTGAGGAGGAGGCAGCTGCCTCTGAGGCCTGAGGTTCCACACATTCACTTCAGGGAGACGCACACTACCAGACATACACTTGACTATCTCTAAACCACTTTAATTAGAGAGCCGCTGACCGCAGACCTTTTTCCTCCCTCACAACACTGGGAACAATAAAACCGGTACCTTACGTACAGTCACTGTCTAGAACCACTAGAGGTTAGCTGCTTCTCCTCAGGTGCCTGGGTTCACCTCTTACTGATCATTCTCTTGTCTTCCTAAAACTGTATATTTTCTCTTGTATTTATTGGAGTGGGTAAAAAGGGCAGCACTGTGTTTCTTCACGGAAGGATGAGATTTTTTTTGGTGCGCTGCGTAGAGCGCCGTGTACAATGTCTATATTATATGTTAAAAAAACAGCAAGGCCCCCTCCTCAGCAGGTTCCTCTTGATTTACAGCTGCACACCACACAGCTGAGGCATTTCCAACGTGGCAGTAAGGTCTTTATGTGACGCTCATTTGCAGTTATGGGTGAAATAAATGTGATCACTCTATGAATACAAACATCATTTCTGCAGATTGACCCTGATTTCGCACAATTAACATGACTAAAAACCTGTGAGAATACCACAAGCCTTACATCAGGTTCAACCAACCACACACAACTAAATAGATGGCAGGAGAACAAGCAGGAACACCCCTCAAATGCTGTGATAATCGTTGGTATCTTTTTGTTATGAAGCCCCTAATGCTATTTTATGAGATCTGACAAAAAGCTGTATTTCTTTGACATAAACCTCTGTAATGTTGTACTACTTTGCCAGATATCACAGAGCAGGTAGACGCCTGTTTATCCTTTTAAACTGTCATACAGTTGTGTATATCCTACAGCAAGAGATGGCTCTGAGATTGTGTACAAACTCTGTAACTGCTGCAGTGTGTTATTTTCCTGAAGTGTAATGTGAAACGGTCAGAAACTGTAAAATAACTCATTAGGTTACAGAGTGATTCAAACTATATGTGATCATATTTTTATTTTGCTTATAACTGGATAATGAGTATATTGAGCACTTCACGGTAATTCAACGAGCCATACAATAAAGCTTTTATCAAACCGGGAAGGTTTACTGACGTCTTTAATTTGTCTGAATTGATCTTTTTACCCTAATTTGTATTAAAGCTTTAAAGTAAGGACATTTCCCGCTATTCATTCAGTTTAACAGTTACATTTTCAGCGGCTTTTTCTTTATTCATAAGTCTAAAGTAAACTTATAGACACAAATGGGAGTATGCATTCAGACCAAAGAGGGCAGGTGCTGAGCTGAAATTGAGCAAATCGCGAAATAAACAAAAACAGCTCGCAAACTGCAGGGCTCCAATGTCCACTTCTTTATTGCACCGTGGTGCTTATAGACACAAGCCTGCTCTTCATTTATTATTAAGTGAGCATTTTAATCAGGCGTTCAATTATTTCCTTCTCACTGCTTTCTGCATCCAACTCTTCTTTGCTACACTTTGTATCAGAAATGCACAGGACTTCTGTATTCATCAAGACACAGCCCTTGCTTTTTGCACGGTGATATACTTTTAAGGGGTATTTGCATTATATACCTACAGTATGCTCCATATGTATTGTTAATACATTCTATATACATAATATATTCTCTGTACTTGGCAGTGAGGATTTGAAGGTGGCATGCTGGGTGAATGGTGCTATGCTTGTCTTTGTAAATCTTGAACAGAGGCCAACAAATATTTGCATGGCCGACATTAGTTTAATACAGATACTTTATATCAGTACTGCTGTATATTCTGACCAATAAGGAACAAGAAATTTCAGTGCCGACATGCATAGTTTGTCCACCAGAGACAAAGTTATTTTTCAACTATAAAATGTCCAAACCAGTACATGCTGTATTTTGACAGTGCATCTATAATAATCAAATTTGAGATCTTTATCAAAATGTTTTTATGTTAAATAACAATTATTGGCCTATATATCATTATGTCATTTAAAACCTCTGAAATATTTATTCTCAAAAATGCAGTATTGGACACGCTCTAAGATTCTCCTCAGATTTACTTATTTCTTGCAAAATAATTTTTTAAAAGACTTTAAAGCAGTGTATCCAAACCCAACCAAATTGCCCATTATTTATACATGTGCTTTTGTCTGTGGGAAGCTGTGAATTTTTCCTATTGTTTTATGCAAGTAATTCATTGGTTTGTGGCACTGCATCGTTGTTCCTAGTGACTAACACAGCTTTCCTGTAACGCCTTTGTTTCTCTTCAACTTCTTCCACTGCTGGGCATTGACCTTTCACCTGCATGTTGTCACAATCCACCAGATAGATTTGCTGGCACTAAATCCTCTATCCCTCACAAATGCACAGCAAGTGATCTTGGCTAACCACCTCAAGTTGTGTAAGCTAAATGTGGGAAAATATAACTTCAGCATCAGTGATGTTTGGATGGCTGGATTTTGTGTTGCAGTGCTGCTGGCAGCTGCCTCTACTCTACAGGTACCAAAGATAACTGAAGTAAAGGAAGAGTTGGCACCCGCTGCTGACGACGCCAAAAAGGAAGAGTCCCTGGCACCAGTAGAGGCAAAGCCTAGTGAAGAAATTGCACCAGTAGAAGAGGCCCCTGCACCAGTGGAGGTTGCACCAGTTGTTGAGGAGGCCCCTGCACCAGTGGAGGTTGCACCAGTTGTTGAGGAGGCCCCTGCACCAGTGGAGGTTGCACCAGTTGTTGAGGGTGCCACTGCACCAGTGGAGGTTGCACCAGTAGAAGAGGCCCCTGCACCAGTAGAAGAGGCCCCTGCACCAGTGGAGGTTGCACCAGTTGTTGAGGAGGCCCCTGCACCAGTGGAGGTTGCACCAGTTGTTGAGGAGGCCCCTGCACCAGTGGAGGTTGCACCAGTTGTTGAGGGTGCCACTGCACCAGTGGAGGTTGCACCAGTAGAAGAGGCCCCTGCACCAGTAGAAGAGGCCCCTGCACCAGTGGAGGTTGCACCAGTTGTTGAGGAGGCCCCTGCACCAGTGGAGGTTGCACCAGTTGTTGAGGAGGCCCCTGCACCAGTGGAGGTTGCACCAGTTGTTGAGGGTGCCACTGCACCAGTGGAGGTTGCACCAGTAGAAGAGGCCCCTGCACCAGTAGAAGAGGCCCCTGCACCAGTGGAGGTTGCACCAGTTGTTGAGGAGGCCCCTGCACCAGTGGAGGTTGCACCAGTTGTTGAGGAGGCCCCTGCACCAGTGGAGGTTGCACCAGTTGTTGAGGGTGCCACTGCACCAGTGGAGGTTGCACCAGTAGAAGAGGCCCCTGCACCAGTAGAAGAGGCCCCTGCACCAGTGGAGGTTGCACCAGTTGTTGAGGAGGCCCCTGCACCAGTGGAGGTTGTACCCGTAGAAGAGGCCCCTGCACCAGTAGAGGTTGCACCAGTTGAAGAGGCCCCTGCACCAGTAGAGGTTGTACCCGTAGAAGAGGCCCCTGCACCAGTAGAGGTTTCCCCAGTTGTTGAGGAGGCCCCTGCACCAGTAGAGGTCGCGCCAGTGGTTGAAGAGGCCCCTGCACCAGTAGAGGTCGCGCCAGTGGTTGAAGAGGCCCCTGCACCAGTAGAGGTCGCGCCAGTGGTTGAAGAGGCCGCAGCACCAGTAGAGGTCGCGCCAGTGGTTGAAGAGGCCCCTGCACCAGTAGAGGTCGCGCCAGTGGTTGAAGAGGCCGCAGCACCAGTAGAGGTCGCGCCAGTGGTTGAAGAGGCCCCTGCACCAGTGGAAGCTGCACCAGTAGAACCTGATGTTACCACAGCTCTAGCTGAAGAAGCAGTCACCACCACAGTTGTGGAAGGAGTTTCTGCCCCCCCCACTGCAGAGGTAGCCAGCTCTGTGGTCGACGAAGCAGCCCCTGCAGAGACCCTGGCAGAGGATCCCAAGAGAGAGTACATTGTTGTGGTTCTGGAAGGAACACCTAAAGCGGAAAAACGGCCCAAGGTGCTGGGAGTGGGTCCCATGACTGGTAGAATCATCCCAGCTCCAGATGATGATGGTGCCTCTGCTTCTGAGGTACAAGATAAGAGTTGAAGAGACCAATTTTTATTATCAGGATGCTTCAGCATAACTAGATATGTAATGAAATGTTCACCCCTGCTTGTCTTAATTAGTGTGGGCTTTAAAAAAATCACTAACATGGATTTTAAACTCTGCTATTCAGGGTAGGCGACGTCTTCTTAGGATGCAAATGCAGTAGTTTCAACTAAGGTACTGAACCTGTGATTATTTCTACCATGGTAGAGTAGCCTCTGGACACCATATATTTGTGATTAAAATTGAACATCCCTACCCTTCATGTCCACATTCTGATATTTCAAGTTTAAATACATTCTAGGGATGTAGAAAAAAAGTGGAATGTATTCATATAGATGATGCACAGTACATTTGACTTTTGTGTTTCTGTCCTCCATCACAGTAAACAGCTCCTGAATGATGACTTTCGATCCTGCAGAAGAGGATGTGCCTTTCTCCAACACTTTCCTTTCCTCCTTTTACCCCTAAAAACACAAGGGACTAATATGTAGTTCCAGTGTAAAGATACACATAGTATGCAGTGTTTAGAGCAATGCCTGCTTTATGGAACCATCATACCAACATATTAGCAATGCCCATATGGCCCACTAGTGTGACACTCCACACTGACTTAGATGTCTTGACTCTAAAGTCCCCGATGAGTCCAGTCAGTAGTTGAACAGATCTCTGGTTTATCTTTTAGTAGCCTCTAACAGTTTTTGTAACTTCAGTGAATTGCAACCTATTTAGTGCTGTGGACAAAACTGAGCCATTCACTCCTGACCACATCCTGTTAAGATAAGATAAGATAAGATAAGCCTTTATTGTCCCACAGCGGGGAAATTTACAGCGTTACAGCAGCCAACAAAAATGTCGTATATAGAAATACAATAAAAATAAATAGAAAAATAGACCTGTACACAGTATAGACAGAAATAAATAAGAGTGACTAAGTGCAGTTAAGTATGACAAATAAAACCCAAATCACTGCCACTTGTAATGTGAACCTACAGTGTTATCTCTTAAAGCACCAGCATTCCTTACAGTACCTGACCTCAGGTTTTTCTTCTGCTTTTCTTGGTGTGAAAATGAACAACTGGAAACACTAATCTTTTTATGAAGAAACAATTTGAGCACACTGGCTCAACAGCCCATGTACAGTAGCTACCTTCCTACCTCAGTTTTCCTCATGTTTTCAGTCAGCTACCTTCCTACCTCAGTTTTCCTCATGTTTTCAGTCTTTAATATGACACTACAGACCTCTTCTTGATGCTATCAGTGTTACAGTTCCTCAGCCAGCAACACATTTGCTTCAATAAGCTGCAATTGCATCACAGAAACCTTATCCTGTGAAAGTAAAGGTATTTGTTGATTTCCCTTTACTTTTCTTACTTATTAAAGGGTAATTTAACAGTGAAACACAAAAAATAATGCTGCTGTACTGCTCTCATTGGGTTAAAGCATGTTTTACTTCTGGCCACATCCCAGTTGGTGATGTCACAGCAGGTATTTTGCCCTCGACAGCTGTTAGAGCTTTTCTTGTTTTGTTCTAGCAGTCGGTCCTGTGTGGATGTGTAATTTAAAGGCTTGTAGCAAGTGCGAACAGTCATGATACCAATGTGCTGGTGTGACATGAAATGTGTGTGTTTGGGAAGTGTAGCAGGTATGTCTGAAGAAAAGTCTGTGTGAAATGCTTTGACAGCTCTGTTGTAGTCCTCTCTTCCTTGATTCCCTCTTTCAGATTTTCTCACGTGTTACTGAATTTTTGGCTTTCTTAGCTTGGCATACGGTAATTGAAATAGATCTGAGATAACTGAGGGAAAAATGAGTATTGGTATGTATTTTAAAAATGGAAATTAGATTCAGAAAATGACACACCAATCCTTGGTGTGCTCATAGGCTTCTATAATAGGACATGAGGGAATGCATTTGACTCAGCAAAGGACAGAAACTGTGACTGTTTAATAGTTGTTTTTGCAAAATAAAGAGGGATTAAACATCATTTTTGTCTGTGGTGTTATTTTTTTAACCAATTTTCCCCAAGAACACTTGACCACTTCACCCAGGTTGCTGGGCATGTGCTGTAGAGTCACAAAACATTAGCCAGAAATAGTTTTCAAAGACTTCATTTCGTTTAAAAAAAATAACCCCTTGAGTTTGGTGGGTAGTGTGAGCAGTAGCTTGACCAGTGTCTTATGGTGACTAATGCTATCTAATGTATCAAACTTTAACTAAACATGTAGCTGAGTTACTTCACTGAGTTAAAGGCCCTGACAATGTATTTTTTTCAAGCAGCTTCAGACTGAGTGATGAGATCCTATCCTTGACTGGTTTTAAGTGGAATCTGCAAAGCACAATCTAATGACAGTTGGTGGGTTGTTTACAAGGAATTTGACTTTTTGTTGCTCTCAATGTACATACACAGAAATAGACACGCGGCTAAAAAGGACAACAAGCTCGACAAGGTAAACACAAACATTAAACTACTGTATATGTATATATATATATGTATATATGTATGTATATGTATATATGTATGTATATGTATGTATGTATATGTATATATATGTATGTATATGTATATATATATATGTATATATATGTATATGTATGTATATATGTATGTATATGTATATATATGTATATATATGTATGTATGTATGTATGTATACAGTATGCACAGTGTGCGTAGATTTGTGATTGATGATATTTACATGTTTAAAAACTATTTAAGCAATGGTAAGATATAATTTACAGGTACAGTGGAAGTTTGTCACAGGGTTATTGCACAGGGATTGTTCCTGACACTATGTGACTGATGTTAACTGTTCATCAGAGTGATGGCATGTGGGTAGAAACTGTTCTTGTGTCTGGATGTTCTGTAGCGTCCACCAGAGGGGAGAAGTTGGAACAGGTTGTGTCCAGGGTGTGATGGATCTGCAGTGATGGTTCCTGCCCGTTTCCTGACTCTGGAGATGTATAAGTCCTGAATGGAGGGCAGGTTGGCACCAGCGATTCTTTCTGCTGTCCTGACTGACCGTTGTAGTCTGTTCCTGTCCTGTTTGGTGGCCGATCCAAACCACACAGTGATGGATGTGCAGAGAACAGACTGGATGATAGCAGTGTAGAACTGGACCAGCAGCTCCTGAGGCAGGTTGAACTTCCTAAGCTGGCGCAGGTAGTACATCCTCTGCTGGGCCTTCTTGATGATGGAGTCAATATTGGACGTCCACTGTAGGTCCTGGGAAATTTAGGAACCCAGAAACCTGAAGGTTTCCACAGCAGACACAGTGCTGTTCAGTATGGTGATGGGGGGCAGTGTTGTGGGGCTCCTCCTGAAGTCCACTGTCATCTCCACAGATTTGAGCGTGTTCAGCTCCAGGTTGTTCTGACCGAACCAGAGGGCCAGCTGTTCAACCTCCCGTCTGTATGCAGACTCGTCATCGTCCTGGATGAGGCGGATGACTGTTGTGTCATCTGCAAATTTCAGGAGTTTAACAGACGGGGCTCCTGAGGTGCAGTCATTTGTGTAGAGGGAGAAGAGCAGTGGGGAGAGCACACACCCCTGGGGGGCGCCATTGTTGATTGTCCGGGTGCCGGATGTGATGTTCCCCAGCCTCACCTGCTGCCTCCTGTCTGTCAAGAAGTTTGTGACAGGTGGGGGCTGGTACAGTGAGCTGGGTGAGTTTGGAGTGAAGGATGTCTGGGATGATGGTGTTGAACACTGAGCTGAAGTCCACAAACAGGACCCTTGCATAAGTCCCTGGGAAGTCAAGGTGTTGCAGGATGCAGTGCAGTTCCATGTTGACTGCATCATCCACTGAGCTGTTTGCCCGGTAGGCAAACTGCAGGGGGTCCAGCAGAGGGCCTATGATGTCCTTCAGGTGGGCCAACACCAGTCTTTCGAAGGACTTCATGACTACAGACGTCAGGGCGACGGGCCTGTAGTCATTTAGTCCTGTGATGGAGGGTTTTTTGGGGACCAGGATGACTGTGGAGCATTTAAAGCAGGAGGGGACTTCACACAGCTCCAGTGATCTGTTCAAGATCTGCGTGAAGATGGGGGCCAGCTGGTCAGCACAGACTTTCAGACAGGAGGGTGAGACACCATCTGCGCCTGGTGCCTTCCTGATCTTCTGTCTGTGAAAGAGCCGACACACATCCTCTTCACAGATCCTGAGTGCAGGTGGGGGGTCAGTGGGGATGGGTGAGGGGGTGGCAAGGGGTGTAGGTGGTTGTTTGATGTCCGAGCGGGTGAGGGATGTGAGTGTGGGCTTGTCAAACCTGCAGTAGAACACATTCATGTCGTCAGCCAGTTGGTGATTCTCCACAGTGTGGGGGGATGGTCTCCTGTAGTTGGTGATGTCCTTCAGGCCTCTCCACACTGACGCTGGGTCATTGGCTGAAAACTTGTTTTTCAGCTTTTCAGCGTAGCTCCTCTTTGCTACTCTGATCTCCTTGGTCAGTGTGTTTCTGGCGTGGTTGTACAGGATCCTGTCCCCACTTCTGTAGGCCTCCTCCTTGGCCTGACGAAGCTGCCTGAGTTTTACTGTAAACCAGGGTTTATTGTTGTATGTGCAGAAGGTTTTAGTTAGCACACACATTTCCTCACAAAAACTGATGTAAGATGTCACAGTGTCCAAGAGTTCATCCAGGTCTGTAGCTGCAGCCTCAAAAACACTCGAATCAGTGCATCAAAGCAGGATTGTAATTCCATCTTTGCCTCATTGGTCCATCTTCTCATGGTCTTAGTTGATTTTAGTTTCTGCCTGAAGGTTGGAAAAAGATGAACCAGACAGTGATCAGAGAGTCCCAAAGCTGCACGGGGAACAGAGCAATAGGCGTCCTTTAATGTGGTGTAATGGTCCAGAATATTTGTATGCCTGGTGGGACACTTAATGTGCTGTCTGTATTTTGGAAGTTCATGGCTGAGGTTTGCTCTGTTAAAATCCCCAAGAGTAATGAGCAGGGAGCCTGGATGGTTTTGCTCCACGTTAGTTATCTGGTCAGCCAGGTGTTGTAACGCTTCAGTAACAGGCCTGAGGTGGGATGTAAACACTGACCAGAATAAACGAGGAGAACTCCCGCGGTGAATAAAAGGGTTTACAGTTTATGAACAAGGTCTCCAAGTGAGGACTGCATGATTTCCTTAAAACTGCGACATCTGTACACCAACCTTCGTTTATGTAAAAGCAGATTCCGCCTCCCCTCGTTTTCTCCGATAGCTCCGTTACGCGTTCTGCTCGGAGGAGTTGGAAGCCCGGTAGATGGAGTGTGCTATCCGGGATGTGTTCACCAAGCCAGGTTTCGGTGAAGCACAGGGCGGCATATCTGTAAAAGTCCGTATTTGTTCTGTTGAGGAGTAGCAGTTCGTCCATCTTGTTGGCCAGCGAGCGGACATTCGCCAGATGTATTGACGGGAGCGCTGTTCGAAATCCCCGCTGTCTGAGTTTAACTAGCGCTCCGGCTCGTTTCCCACGTCGGCGTCTTCGGCAATCCCGATGACAGCTGCTCCGACTAGGCCTAATAACTACGTGAAACTTTCCGATTCGATGCAAACCGGTGAAAAGTACATATGAGGTTGCGCTCTTTTTTTCCTCAACTTTATTCAACAAAGAAAATGTACATATTACGTCAGGCACAAATAAGTAGGCAACAAAAAATAATGTATAAATAATAAAATTTAAGGAATCAAAACAAAATAAACCAATGCAATGAGAGACAAATACATATTCTAAATGAGTTGAATAATTATAATAATACAAAACAAAAATAAAAATCTTAAAACACATAAATGGCGTTGCGGTCATTGTTGATGGGGTTTGTCCTCGTGACGTCACGGCGGTCTGCGCTTTGACCCGCTGGATCGGTTGTAGCGAAGAGGCGGCGCGCCGGAAAGCTAGCTACAGGATAGCAAGAAACAAGCAGTAATCGAAACACAACTTCACGGCCTGCATCCGCGTCCATCCTTTAGATTTCAACGCAGGACGTTAATACGTGTCTGCAAAGTGTTTTTTGAGGGACGGAGGACGTGCAAACACTTGTTTATGCAAGCGAAGTAAGCGTTTTGGCCTCGTCAACTTGGCTAACGTTAGGCCTAGCTAGTGCTAGCCGTGGAGCTTACTTTTCGCTAGCAAAAGCAAAACAAGGTAAGGGGAGGAAACTCATTTCATTAACATATCAGCAGGCTCTGATAGATCACAACTCCCAATACAGGTGTCATAATTCGCTCTATTGGCCAGTCAGTGACAATGTACTCTTTCGTCTGTACGTTAAATATATATACACGTTAGCTAGCTATCAGCTAACTGTTTCGATCTCAATAACTATCGTTAATGCTAGCCATTGCTAAGTTATTGAGGTTTGGGTGGTCTCCCTTTAAAAGAATGCAGTGGTAATTTATTTTCATGGCATTTAATATGTGATGATACATAACACAGTGCATCATGTTAGCAGCAGTAGAAGCTGAGTTGATTAAGTCTTGTTAAGTAAGTAGAAGCAGTTGCAAACTAGTTAGCTGGACAGTTTGCAGCACACAGACGTTCATCCCGCTCAGAAAGTAAACATTAGCCTGTGGGGTGAGAGTGAAGATGCTCAGCGGCAGCCAGCTCTTCAAACACACCAGCGGTGTCTGACCTGACATGATGGACTCTGCCGGTATTTTCGGTCACTCTCCCTGTTGTGAATTAGCTTTAGTCATGCTGGCATTTAGCCAACAGTACAGTTTTCTTCTTTGCACCCTGAGCTGCATGTATTCAGGATACGTGCCTTGTTTACTGTCAGAAAAACTCCTTCCAAAATACCCATTTAATTGTACTCTTAGCCATTTATTTTTCGTACAATATGACACAATATACCATTGCTCAACTCTGCATAAATACTTTGAGCAATAGTTATATATTTATGAGTTCAAACTTTATGCATTTATTTCCCTATGATGCTCCGTCTTAACCCACCATAGTATAATACAGAGATCTAATGTGAACAGTGTGAAGCAGCTTCATACATTTAATGTTATTGCAATATCAAATTGAGTGTTATCTAATGAACACCAGGTGAACAGGTGCATAGGAAAATCTGCAATCATTCAAAACAGTGTCATGAATACTCACACTGTTAGTCCTCAGTTTAATTAAAATCAAACATACAGTATGAAAGATCTTTATACAAGAGCCAATGGTTGTTATCCTTTTTTTGATGGTCTTATTGTCTCAGGTATTTGTGAGTTGACTCTTTCTTTGCTGGTTGGTGTAACCTGCGGCTCTAGCATAAAGACGTCTCTATAGATTGCATTTTCAGTAAATGTAGTTACATTGTTATTGAAATAAACCGCCCGTTGTTGGAGCACTTATAATACGCTGAATTTAGCATAACACTGGAGTTACCAGAAGGTAACTGGTGTGCTTGCTTCACAACACAGTCCACAACATTACTGGGACTAAGTCATGAGGAGAGTGGGCGCCCATGGGGCTTTCACATGACCCCACCACCTGCACACATACACACACAAGCACACTCCAGACTTGCACATCATTAGATTACCAGATCACCCTTCAGCTCAGTTATGTTGGCGATGCCTTCTCCATCCTGACCCCCTGTGCTTTTGTTTTGGTAGGAATGAGTGATGACCTCTGTGGTAGTGTCAGATGGTGGAGGGAACATAGTGGAGTATGTCACCGTGGTGGAGGAGCCCCAGCAGGTAAGCCTGCATTGATATCCCTACAACTGCTGTCAAAAACGTCAACAAAGCCCTGTGTTGGAGACGTAATAGAAATGGTCCGCCAATGCCTACATTGGTATTTTTGCTTATTGTGATGTCATTTCTTGGAGTATCTTCAAATGCTTCATATCCCTAAAATCTGTACGACCTAAGCTAAAAGGTTATGTAAGTTAATAAACCAAAATGTTTGTTATAGTTTGTTTTTTCATCAAAATTTACTAAATAAACACACACAACTTATTGATCTAAAACAATTCTGAATGTAGAAACATGAACAAAATATTTGTTAACACTCCATCAGTTATTTGAACTCTGTACATTTTGTAGTTTTTGAGATATGCTCATTTTTATGAGCAAAGGCGTTTTCCCATCTGCAATAGAAATATTTCCCCAGTGCCTACATTGGTATTTTTGCTTATTGTGATGTAATTTCCTAGATTATCTTCAAATGCTTCATATCCCTAAAATCTGAGCTAAAAGGCTGTAAGTCAATAAACCATAATAACTGATAAAATTATTGAAACTGCGTCATAAATTAAAACCATGCCACAGCGCGTTGTGAGCACGTTTTACACCGCACGTAACGTAAAGTAATGATGTCATCAACCCTCGACACGAGCATACAACATGATGACTCGAAAGACAGAAGTCTTAGCTTTCAGCTGCAAAAAGAATGAATGCTCGAGCTATTGCAGTTTTTATTTTACATCACTTTAAACAGGATTATGCAAACAACAACCTCCTGCGGCCCACAGGAAGTCCTTTTCAGGGGGTTAATGATTGTGTGGAGCAAATTTCTCATTTGGATATTTGTAGAAAGTTACAGCAACAGTATGACAGTCAGCATCTTACTGGAAAGCTATGAAGGATCCACTTGTTAGAATTAAAAATGCAAGAACAAAGATAATCCAGACTGAATGTTGCATATCTTTCGTGTATATTATTAAATCAGGAGTAGTAATAAAAGGTTTCTTATGTGACTGCAGCAAGCATCACAGCAGCACAGGTAAACTCAACTGGAAAGTAAGGCTGCTGGGCAATAATTCAATGTTATAGTCAATTAATTTCCCCTGGAATCATATCACGATATATAAGATATATATCTCATAGCATGATATATTTAAATCAGAAAAACCTGTCCAGCCCTTGTAGAAAATAAACATACGGTAGTATTGTGAAAGAGAAATATCAGTGTCTTCTTTACCAGCTTAAATGACCATGAAAATGAGTGGTTACTGGTTAAACTGTCAACACCATGCCTCCCTAAGTAAAGCAAAGGCCTGTTGGTTTCAAGCAGAAGTCCATTCAGGCGTTAAGTTCACACTTTAAGATGGATTTTATGGCTGTGGGATATTGTATAACACTGTTTTAGCCTCTGCACACACAACACAGTCAGAATTCATTCAGACAGAGTTAGACCAAGACAGAAAAGTCCCATTATTATAACTCAGTGAGTAGCTTCAAATCAGAACTCTAAATGTGCTCACACTGCCTAAATGTTAACACAAAATAGAACTGAAAAACTAGGGTGACACAGGTGACACAAATGTTAATGTCAGACACTGCCTTTAAAGTTCCTAAAAAGGTTCCTGTAAAATAAAAAATGAGAGTGGGAAAAAAAAAAAATTCTCCATTTTAAGGGATTTAAGGGAATCTTTGA
This sequence comes from Macquaria ambigua, assembly GCA_008360985.2. Classification (NCBI taxonomy): domain Eukaryota; kingdom Metazoa; phylum Chordata; class Actinopteri; order Centrarchiformes; family Percichthyidae; genus Macquaria; species Macquaria ambigua. The sequence continues at coordinate 65,478 of VMKM01002447.1, forward strand.
GTCTTTGATGGTGTGAAATGTCCTAGTATGCAGTGTGAGGCAACCAAGAGTGGAAGGAAATACTGATCCCACACAAGACACAAAAAATACAACCAGCATGCTAAGAGACAGAAGAGAGGTAGAAGATGGAAAGTTCAGGGAGGGGTTTCTCTAAGACCCAGTGCTGGCAACTGTTTTCAGTGGAAAGTAGCTAAAGCCTAGTTGCTTTGGCTAACGTTGCTAGATTATGCCATTACGTAACGTTTTAAGTTACAACGTAAGTTGTAGAATATGATCATGCAGAATAATCCATTAATAAGTCCTTTTATAATGACTAATAAAGAGCCAACATGCTACTAAAATGCATGCTTATAAGCAACTAGTTAATGGTGAATATGTGTACCTTAATATAAAGTGTTACCATTATTATTATTATTATTATTATTATGAATAGAGACGAACCACCTACTGTAATAAACTCACTCTTGTAAACTCTTCGTGTTTTGAGAAAAAAAAAAACTTTACCAGTCAAATTAAATCATTTAGAACAAAAACAACGGAGAAGGAGTTCCTCGCTCAAACAATGGGGATCAGTGATTGGCCGTTAGATACGCACATTCACAGCTCATTCATGTTTCCGTCTGGCTGATGATTGGTCTACTGCACATGCTGCTGCTCTCCTCCAGTCAGTCTCCAGTCAGTGTAGAGAGCCACAGCCATGTGGGGGCAGAGTCTCCGCAGGTAAAAATTATTTTAAAAAGCATTGAATTTGTTGTTCTCAAAATAAGGCCTTAAAAGTGTTGAATTTTGTTTACAAAGGTCTTACATTTTTTTCTTGTCCCTCCGTAGGATTAAATAAATACCATAACGTCATAAATAACTGTCAAATGTATACAATGTTGTGTGTGTGTGTGTGTGTGTGTAATGTTACACTTTACTCTGTTTGGTGTGACTTGAATGTTACGACAGTACAGGTACTGTTTAAGTCAGTGTATTGCTTCACACTGTTGACCACCGAGTGTGCGTGAGCTCTAACACGAATCAGTCAGTTGTCAGGAAAGAAAACAAAACCTTGCCACTAACAAGCTAACGTTAGCTCGTCGCCTCAGAATGGGCAAGTGTCATTTTAACCCTAAGTGGCAGCAGAATCCAAAATACAAGTGGGTTAAGTCTGTTCCTGTTTGTACCGAAAATCAAGATGGGGACGATGCCACCCATAGTTTTGGACTGCCATATAAAGAGCGCGAAACACCTTGCATGTGCTTCTGTGTATTAAATATAAATGTGAGTATTTTAATAAAATGTTTTATTAAATTCAAGTAACTTTACTTGGTAAATAATTCTTTTCTAGGGGTTAAAATCCATACTGATTTTCCATTATATCCTTCATACTTTTGCTTTAAAAAGTCTTATATTTAACTTGGAGAACCCTGGGTACCCTGAGTTAAGGTCTGCCCAAAAGGTTGCTAAAGGAGTCTTAAAAGTCAGCAAATCTGGTGAGAAACTGATAGAATCTTAGTAGAACTACTATAGCATTCAACTGCACAATGCACACGTTTTATTTCAATGCTTTAAGGAAATGGATCAATGGATAAAACCTCCCAAACACAGGTAATGGAGACGTGTGGTTTCCTTCCTTTTCTTTGTGTTGTCCATCATTTCTATCCGTAATAAGACATTATACTCACCAAGTTAACTGCTGCTATCTGGTGACATCACTAAACATCTCACCTGTTCACATCTTTTCAAACTGTTCAGTGTGAGCAGCAGCCCACCGAGGAGGAGGAGGAGGACGACGACGATGAAGAAGTGGTTCAGCAGGAAGTAGAGGCGGTGATTGTGGGGGGTGGAGAGGAGGTGGAGGAAGATGTGGAAGAGGAGGAGGGCGTGGTGCTGCAGGAGGAGGGCTGTCCGGCGGTGATCGTGGAGGAGGTGACCAGCGCCCAGGTGGAGGAGTGCTACTCGGCGCAGGTCCTGGTTTATGATGATGAGACGTACCTGATGCAGGATGTGGCAGAGGAGCAGGAGGTGGTCACAGAGGTGGCCGAGACTGGTGAGACCGACTTCCCTCAGTGTTACATCTGACTCATAAAAAGTGGCTGGATTCACAGATAATCAATGTGGTTGTTTTGAAAAAGTTCATCGGGGCTTGGAGTGGGATTAACATCATGAAGGCTGTTCAGTAATTCACCATTCATTCTCCTTCCCTCTCCAGTTATTAATTACAGCCCCAACAGAATTAAAGCGTGGTACATCCCGGTCACGTATGATACACCCATTTAGAGTTGTAATATCACCAGTTGAAATCTGGCCCTGAGCTCTAAATCCAAACCTGCGCTGTAGCTATCTACAGCAGGACTTCCATTAAAGACACAGTGAAATGACAAATCCATTTTCTAAGTTCTAATCCTGCGTCCCTCTGATGATACTCATTTATCTCATTATGTCAACAGACGACATAAACCTTGCAGTCTTCGTCACGGTTGGGGGGCCGGAGTATTCGGCTGAACTTTCAAACCCAAGCAAGACACATACAAAAGTAGTTTTTATACACAACGTGCGTTTTGTTGGAAGAATCACAGCTATTAACGTCATATGCCAACAAGAATCTAAAAACAATGTAGTGTGGAGTTCCTCTTTAACTACGTTAGCTTAGTTTGGCCCTGGGGCAGCAGAGACACACTGAAGGCGGAGCGTCACAAAGCGAAGCTCGGCCCTGTCCTCAGAACCGTCACTTTTTTCATCCCGCTGTTTGTGTGTAGAGGCGGCAGTCCCACTGCTCCCAAGCTCAGTTTCTCTGCACTGTAGTTGCTAATCCACTGCCACTTTTTGGTATTTCGCTGTGTTTGACAGGACAGTAGAGAGACAGGAAAGGGGCCTGGGAAATCCGTCACATTACAGAAGATATAGACACTCTCTAACTGCAGTTTCACTGTGACTTTAACCCCTTGGATCAAACATAAATCCAGCTTTACACTGACAGGATGAATTTCCTCCGAATCTTTTGAGTCGTTTGGCGTTCAGTTTGAGATGAATTACCTGATCGACAATCAGACTGTTGGACAACCAGATGAAGAAATGTTGTCTTCCAAAGTTTAAGCAATTGTGTGTTCCGTTCCCCGCAGTGCTGCTGTCAGACGATCTGTTTTCAGCTGTTGTGAGCTCGTTCTAATATTATTGGCTGAGTATTTTACATGTTGTGGTCAAAACTGTGGTGAACTTTGGTTCACGTCCTCCAGCTGATATTGTTCCTTTTTTTCTTGCTTTATGGTCAAAGAGAAAAACTTTCTCCGTTTTCTTGTCAACATTTTGTTACCATCTTGTTTGAATAAAACTTTATTGTCAATGGACAAAATCCATCAGGGGTTCAATGTTTATGTTCAGTGGGAGCGCCCATCTCGCGACACGTGGATCACAGAGTGTGAGCGTAGATGTTTTGGCTGTGCAGAAAGGTTGATTCAAACGTGTTGTGTGAGTTAACGCAAAGTATAAGATGGATAAAATTCTGCGGTGTCTGCCCGGCTTCATGTGAAGCCTGTACAAAGTGAAAAGCTGTTAGGAGAGCTGAAGGCTGCAGCTACATGGACTGTTATGTGAGGTAAAGGTGACTGTATAGCTGATGTGATGTGTTGTCTGTTAGAGCCACCTGATGTCATTTTACTCTGGATAAAAAACTGTCCTGAACAACGAGTGTAGTTACCATCAACTATACTCGTCCTGATGAACCACATTTATTCAATAATTCCGTCAGAGATGATGTAAACACAACTTTAATAACTCCTCTGAAACCTGACAGCTAACATTTCGTGATGGATTTTTATTATTTAGGATTGTGTGGCAGGCAGCAGGCGTGATAAAACACAGCTTTATGTGCAGAAAACACTACATTTAAATCCATTGTATAGGACTATGATGTCAGGTTTTTTCTGCTGCTAATAATCAAACTTTTAATGAATCCAGATCCGTGCTTGTACTCTATGCATCTTGTCTGTTTGCTAAATGTTGTGGACTTCAGGTCTCATATCGGCTTTGTTGAAATCAGCTTACATTCAGTTCCATGTAAAACAAAAAAAACATCTGTCCTATAACTTTCTGAAAAACACTCAATGGTAGCTGTTCATTATAGAGAGGTGTTGATCTGCTGTTGATGTGTGTGACAGCAGTAGGCTGCCCTCTGCTGGCAGGAACCATGTCTAACTACAGTATGTAGACCAGATTACTGGAAACAGGAAGGGAGGGACAGACTGCCTCTACAAACCTCAAACAAGGAAGTCAACACTTGTAAATAGTTGAGTTTGCAGCGCTGGACTGTTGTGAATGTAAGCCTATCTCTCCACAAACCGGATCTTTGTGCTGTTACTTGATGTTGTCTGTCCTCAGCGAGCATGTGCTGTCTGCAGACGTCCGTGTACTGACAGCCTTCTCTCTGCTCCTCTCCTCAGTGGAGATGTCGGCTCACGACATGGTGTGTTTTGACAAAACGTTTGAAGCAGCTGAAGCTCTCCTCCACATGGAGTCTCCTGGAGGACTGCACAGTGAACGCAACACAGGTGAACAACCACTCATTAAACTAATGTCTCATTTCTTTTGCTCTTTTCCCCTGAAGGTTAGTGTTGTGTTTCATAAAAATGTATTATTCTTTATGATGTTAACAGTTTTTAAACACCAGGACACCTTGTATATATTTCTTGCAGAATTAATATTGCTCTGGTCATGAAATGGAAGACATTGTCCTGAGGTGATTCTAATGAGTTGTAATTGGGTTACTTACTCCAAATATAATGTTACAGGTAGAAGTATTACCATGTTGGGACAGGACATTGGAGGGGGATGGCTGAACGATTTGAACATTGCAGTTTAAATAGTTTTGATGCTTTTATTTCCTAGAATTAAACTCCAGACCTGTAGCACATAATGTTAAACATACCAAGTTTGTACCCAGCTCAATCACAAATGTATCTTGATGAACAGAATCAGCTGCAACTGCTCATCCTCACAGGGTTCAAACCTGCCAGTAAAAGAAGGGAAGGGAAGGGATTAAGTGGCAAGCGCAATTTTAGTTGTTGACGTTTCAGAAAGCTGTTGTCATGTAGCGATCTTCTTCTCAATAAAACATCTTTGGTGAGACGTTTCGAGTTCTTTGGCCAATCAGAATCAAGATAACTGCATCGTCTTCTTTCCTGTGGATGTATAAAGACTTTTCGTGGTACTACTACAATGAACACTAGTTTTGAGGTTAGTCTCGTTTGCTGACAACGACCTAATATGCTGTTTAACTAACTTAGGTAACTAGTTGCTAAAGTAATGTAGTAACTGTAAGTAACTTGCCAAATCAAGTTGTGTCGTGATACTTTTTTTCTAACGTTACCCCATCAAATCTTTCCCAACCTGTTTATAATGGAAAGCTTACCAGCTTGTTAGCACGTCAGCTAACGTTAACTTCAGTAAATTGTGTATTACAACCATACAGTCTATGATTACAATGTTAGAGTTCAGAATCAAAGGTTTGTTGAGGCTAACTCCCACTGCATCCGTATTGTTATCCGATTTTAATGTTTGTCATTGTCGTAAGTTATGAGGGAAATAAAAACAAAAATCTAAGGAAACACCGTCTCTGGTGGATCATTTAACCTTGACGGATGCAGTTGGGGTTAGCCTTAACAAACT